>JARJDT010005752.1:0-12895 GCA_030264655.1 Leptusa sp. GC000079
CGCATTGCTTTAGTCGCATTGCTTTACCGTTTGGCGAATAGACTCGCAAGTTGATCGGGACATTGGAGATGCCCTTGTTGCTGCCGGTGACGCGGTCGGTTTCATCTTCGATCTCTTTACGCACCTCATTGAAGTCGACAAACTTTTTGCCTTTGCAATGCAGAAACTCGGCGAATTCTAAACATTATTGCGAGCATAAGTTGCTTGCTTTATCTGCTTCAAGGAGCACAATGCACTTACCAGTGGGGGAGTTAATAAGCTGCAAGATAAGCGGGCGGCGCGTAACGATGCCCGAGCCTCGAGGAAGGAAGTCCCTGTGATAAGCAACAAGATCAGTACGCGCAATTGCATCTTCTCTACGATTACATAAACTCATTCAATCAATAACTTGAATTTCACTCGAAATTGGAGCACAAAAGACGAGACATAATTAATGAATGACGAGCGTTTTCCAGGCAAGTAAAACGTACATTTTAATCATAGTGTTGACCTAGAGCTATTACAAAAGGGTTCTTGCTCTTGTTTTGATGCGCGAATGTGTGATTGTGATGATTCATACACAAGTGCGACACAACGATATTGGTGGCGTTCGTTTATTCAGTTTGCTTAGACAATCTCAGTTAATGTTGGATTTTGCTTGATATTTTCCCACAAATAAATTGCATCACTGATGAGTACCTACAGTCCGTTACTAGACTATTTTTTGCCGAAATAAAAACAAGCAAAAATCATGACCAAAACGAACTGAGATTAGCTAAGCAAACTGAGTAAACGAACGCCCCTATTGGTGGATAACGAGACGGGTCAATACTCATTGGGGCCTCATCAATTGTGCTCACCTGCCGACAAAGTTCTCCAGCACGGAGCTCTTTCCAGCCGATTGTCCACCCACAACGGCAATCTGCGGCAGGTCCAACGTCATATGCACTCCCAGCGATGTGAACGCATCCTGCAGCTTATTCACTATCGGAATAAGCTGCTCCATGCCCATGTTGCCCGACATCGACATCTTCGTCAGGCGGCGGACGCTACTCTCTGCACTTGTAAGTCTTCGGCGGCGATGCACGCACTTGTTCTGCAGCCGATAACAAGCCTCTTTTAGACGACGGCACGACGGTTTCAAGTGTGAACGAGCACGACGACGACGAACATGGCCGTAACACTAATCCACTGACAACACACACACAGCCCACCGACTGCCAGAGAACAATGCACTGCGCATGACTCATACACAAACGGCGGACGATTATCGACGCGATTTCAGCACTTTTCGCCGCGAAACGCACTCATTTTGACGGTTTATCTCTTCTAATCTAGCAAACACTTGAGATAATTTATCAATGATTGTATCCCGATGCGTAATTGATGCTAGAACATTGAGGAAAACGTTTAAATTCAATTTGTTATTGTAAAAATCAATACGGCACGCATGCGCATCTATTTAAAAGAAACAGCTCTCTCTGTTTGGTATTCAAAATGCGCACAATTAAAATCACATAATGCCATGAAATTATGCTAGAAAACAAGACTCTCAAATGAGAAACTGACTGTAATGAGAATGAATCCTAAACCGAGTATAGCTACTGTTGTACGTTTGGTTGCCTAGTTTAAACTATTGATTTAAATCAGTTTGAAATTTAAATCCATAAAACCGATAAAACAGGAAATGAAATATTTCATTTAAAAATTAAAATTTATTTAACAAACGTTATATTCTTATAATGAATCAGTGTTATATCAAATGTAAATTTGTTCATTTATTATAATTTAGTTAGTTGATTCAGTCTGCGTGTTTAGATTTGTCAATATTGTTGTTGGGCGTGCGCGTCGCCGACAGCATGTCCAAGTGTTGTTGCATAACGCGTTGCGTCTTGTCAATGAGCGCAGGGAGCTCCTCGCTGGTGAGGCCCTCGGTCGGAATGGGCGGCAGTATCGAGATGTTCATATCGCCATCATCGAAGCGGTTCTCGCCCAGGAAGCGATAGCGATCGACGACGACCGGTTGAATGGGGCACTGCGAAGACACTGCCAGGTGGAAGGCGCCCTTCTTGAACGGGAGCAGCTGTTGCTTGAGGCTGCGCGTGCCTTCGGGGAACATGAGCACGCGTGCCTTGCGTTCCCGTATCACTCGGCCCGTCTGGTTGACGGCGTCTTTGGCTCGCGCGCCATTCAATCGGTCGATGAAGATGGTGCCCCACAGCCATGCGGCCAGTCCAAAGGGCCAAATGTAGAAGATTTCCTTCTTTGATATCACCGTGCATCTGTCCATAACAGGCCATAATTCAGCCAATACTACAAAACAATGGTAGATTTTTAAAACAAAATCATCATAAAATTGGAAATATTCAATAATGCTTATTCTGCGCAACTTTAGTTACTTTTCGGTAAACAAAATTAAAATAATTGACGAAAAAGAGTCAAACCTATTAGGTCGACGACACTTTGATGATTGATAAGAACAACGCATCCGCTGTCTTCGACAATGTTCTCTTTGCCTTTGACGCTGCATTTCAGACCGAGAATGTTGCGCGCAATAAACCGCAAACCAGCTGCGGGAATTCTAATAGAAACAATTTATCAAGTTAAGAAACAAACTTTGAAAAGAAGCACTAGTAACTTACAATGCATTTTTGCTACTTCTTGGGTTGAGCAGCATAAGAGGAATCGGCGTCGTCGCGACGAACATGCTGGTGAGGGCGTAGAGCGTGAATTTGATGAAGGCTTTCGCGCGCGGACTCACCGTCCACGCGAGAGCCAACAACGCGCAAGCGAAGAGGAAGCCGTACAAGACGGCCGAACAAGCGCAACTCATTTCTGCAACAAACAACAACTAACTTAATGTTCATTTGATTCTGTCGCGCGCGAGTACATCGCGTGATAACGCGCGCTATAAATATAGTATTACAATACAATCGCAGTACAACTCTAATTATATTGAATTGATCGCAATCACAAGCCAGCTTTGGATTGAAAATTTAATCAAATCAACAAAAACTACACAAAGCAAAGGAGAGACTTGATTTGATTATAATTACCAACTTGTAGCCCACTAATTAACTATCGCCGCGGAAATACACAATGCGATCAAAAATAATGTTTAGGATGAAAATAAGACATTGTACCCTGCATTGCGATCAACGGTAAAAGTCCTTTGCCAAGTATCTCTGATAAGAAATCCATTTAAGTCTGTTATCGCAATCGCGTGGTATTAAAACTATAAAGAATTTAAATGTCGATTGCAGATTGTAAAATGCGGTTGAGTTGCTGATAAGATGATAAATAATGCTCAGCACTCGAACCTTCCACAAAATATAAGTTGGAATAAAGAATAACTACTATACAGGGTGAATCTTAAGTGGCGCATTTCCTCTCGTGGATTTGTTTTCGTTTATTCCTCTTAGGTATTAGGTTAGCCAGTTTTCAATTCTCTTGGAATATTTAACGCAAGAGTTAGAAATTTGTAGTTTTATTAAACATTTACAACTCATATATGTCATAGTTTTGCGAAATCTGTTGAAAAATTGGATAAAAAAAATGTTCATAGGTATCGCGATTTAAGTTTTTGCGCAAACTTGCAATTTGAGATTTATGAGATTTTTAATTGAACCAATAATCTTTCATTCCTATAAAATAAATTTTGGTAATTGGCTGATTTAAAATTAAATCCTCGATTCACTCTGAGTTGGCTATTGATTTTGTTTCCGAAAATATAACAAACGCCGGAAAGAACAACTCAAAACATAATCATGCAGTTAGAAATTGAATTCCATTTCTATTGAAATTGATTTCGGATGCTTGTTGTGAAAATTGAAAACTAAACGCTAAATAATTCACTCACTTATTATTTATTACCCAAATTACATGTTATTATCATGAAATTTTGCGAATAATAATCGACAATCAATGTAGAAATTGATGATGATGTGCAATCATATATTTTGCAGACGATCGACGACAGTCGAAACACGAAATTAAATCCTTGATGAAATGTTGCAAATTGCCGCAATGAAAAAGTAAAAACCAGTTGTTTGGCCGTAAAAAGTTGTCAAAACAACAACTACCTATAATTCACTATTCATATTATACCTATAAATCTAATTATCAAATCATTAACAATTTTAATTTGAATTTAAAATGTCTCTGTTCATTGTTTGGTGCGCACTTCCGCGCAAATCACCAATTCTAATAAGATTAAAGTTGAAAAATATTGAATAATATGCTCAATTCAATAGCTTAACTATCAGCAAATGTTTACATATTAATTAAGCATTTATACAATGTACATATGTGATATTTGTTCGCGGTTAATCTAATGATTTGAGATAACACAACAAAAGAAGCGGACGCAACAGGCCACGCTTCAAACACATCACTGGCATGCGCAACATGCGGCGATTCGCAAGATGTTTCATGCTCACTGTGTTTTAACTGGCTCAACTCAACTGCTACAACATTCGATTCGTTCGTTATGATGTAATGTGATATGATATGGTGATAATGAATTGTTTATTTGTTAAAGTTGCTTTCAAATCTACAATTGTAATGTTGAATTTGATTGAATGCACGCGCACACCTTATTTTTTTTAAATTTCCTCCATTTGCTTGGAAGCAAATTAACTGCTGCGAATATTTAAAATTGCTATAATGACGAATCTGCAATGGAATTTGCACGCTCACCTTGGGCCTGGAGTCGAATTTCCTTCCTCACACGAATTAATGTCCAACTTTTGTTTATTTAATTCACTGTAATAATTTTGGGAGCGTACTTGGACGAAATTAACGACGCATCCCACCGACCGCGACGAAGACGATGATCATTGTGCGCGTCGCGCCGCGTGCTTGTTCTTTTCAGCGGTGAGCGAAGCGTGCAACTGACACTGACGGACACAAACAAGTGACGCTAATTTCGGTTTGCGGGGACACCCGCGAGTGGACTGTGTCCCTCTCGTTGTTGCCTCACAGCTCAGCGTGACTTATGAGTTGGCGTTTGCATTTTCCAATTAATTACTTAAGTATTTATCGTAAATAATTAATTGTGCGCGTGTTGTTAAATTATTTGAATTGATTCGTTTTACTTAAATGTTCAGTTAGATGTGATCTGGGATTTTTCTTAGTAGAAATTTATCATTGTTGATTACATGTTGAAACAAATTAATTGATTTGTTAATTACAAAACCTTTTTCAAAGTTTAAATGCTTCGACTCCAATTTCGTATATATATAAGCATACCCCGCTTCCGGCATAACTTATGGCGCAAGCAGGGTAAGTTTGTGTTTTGTTGTTCGTCTCATGAGGTCTCATTTTAGGCCACGTTCCTAATCAGTGAATAAGGTAAACTTCAGGGAACACATGTAATGTTATTGCCCTGTATTCTCTGTTACCTCGACTTTAGGAACGCCTATCCCTTATCTATTTATGCATTAACCCAATTTTGGGAACGAGGTCCAAGCTTTGACGAAAGGTTTGCGCATGTTCGTTTAGTAACCAAACCGTTACCAACAGAAACCAAACCTAAAACCGAATGACCGAATTCGTCTCATGTGTTACTAACCTAATTTTAATTTATAAGTGTTGCGTGCGGCGAATTAGTTATTACAATGTTTAATTCATTAGTGAAATGCATAAACTTTAAGCCCAACAGGCCAGTGCATTCTTTAAACAAGTATAGATATTTATCAAGCAAAATCGCCGCCGAAAAACGTGTAATACAAACGAATGACGAATCAACTACAAGTCAACGGCAACAAGGAGCTATCGCAAAGTCGGAAAAACTCGGACAAATCCACGCCAAGCAAACAACAAAGAAGCCACAACGGCCCCCATTCATCAAGAACATATTCCTAGGCAAGTTTGACACCGAAATATTAACGTATCCTCAAGTACTCGACAAAGAAGGAGTCGAAAAATTGGAAAGAGACATTCAACCAGTACAACACTATTATACCAGCACCCCCGACGGTCAGAACAAAACAGAGTATCGCAATGCCCACAAACAACTTAAACTATTCGCTCTCCAAGCAAACCAACTCGCCGGAGGCAGAGAACTCAACCTCACTGAAACATGCAAATTCAATGAGCTCATTGCACAGAGAACAAGCAACACAGAGCTGCTCAACAGTGAAGCAATGGGGGTACAAGCACTGCTACAGTATGGCACCAAAGCGCAAATCAACAAGTACCTAGAGGGCGTCATCAACGGCACCATCACCATAGGCCTGTGCATTGCTGAAGAGAAAGGAAGAGACCCACAACACTTTCAAACAAAAGCAGTTTACGACGCAAAAAAAAACGTGTGGTTGCTCAACGGCCACAAACTCTTCGTCATCAATGGAGATTCAGCAGAATTGTTGCTTGTCTTTGCTAAGACTAAAACATTTGCGGCGGGGATGAGCGAGACAGACATCTCCGCGTTTCTAGTTGAGCGCACATTCGGCGGTGTTCTTTCGCGGAAATGTACTACAACAGGCCTGGAGGCGACAAACATTGCACATGTTGAGTTTGCCAACACCCCAGTGCCAGCTGAAAACCTACTTGGTGTGGAAAATAGAGGGTTGGAAGTTTATGCCAAAGTTCAACCACAAGTACACCTGACGCAAGCCACAGCATGCTGTGCATTGGCACGTATTGCTTTTGATAAGTTTGTTGCACACTGCAAAGATGTTAGCACTCTGGAGAACACCATCACTGAGAGTGAACTCGTGCAGGAGAAGATATCGCACTTTGCAGCCGATATTTACGCCATGGAAAGCATGGTATACTTAACAGCAGGACTACTGGATGAGTATGAGGATCAGGATTGTCAAGTTGAAGCAGCTATAACAAAAGTAAGCACAAACGCGGTCAGAGGTGCATTATGGTTTAAAACTCATCTAATAAATATTATTAATGATTTTGGTACAACACGTCTGTCTATAGCCAATTAACTCAATAACCACCATCACTAGGTCCATGATATTTGATTATGTATGTGTCTAGTGTTTCAGTGCAGAGCAAACAATGCAGTTGACCCGAAACATAATGCAATTCATCGGCAGCCCTGCGTTCGAGCATTGCCATTGGTCAAACGTGCTGCACCATGACGCACTGAGCTACTCGTTGCTCAATGAGGGCGCCGACACCATGAAACTAGTGATAGCGCTGCAGGGCCTACGCCACGCCGGCCAGCAACTGCAGCAGCTCGTCGAAAAGATCCGCAACCCGCTGCACCACACGAGCGAGACGCTCAAGCGCATGTGGAAGCAGCGCCAGCACAACGCCGATAATCCCAGCTTGACCCTGCAGCTGCGGCAGTACGTGCACCCGTCGGCGACGACCGGCGCCGAATGGCTCGAGTACTCGGTGCTGCGCGTGCAGTACGCTGCCGAGCTGATGCTGGCGCATCATGGCGCTGAGATTATTCACAAGCATGTAGACTTGCGGCGCCTCGCAGAGTGTGTCATTGATGTGTATGCGATGGTCGCAGTGTTGGGACGCGCGTCGCGCGCCTACTGCATTGGTTTGGCGCACGCTGATGGTGATATGATACTGGCGCACCTGTTTGCGCAGCGCGCCATGTCGCGTGTCAAGGAGCGCATTCGGCTGGTGCACGACGGCCCGTTTCTCAACAACGATGCGGCGCACGGCAAGATCGCCGACAAGGTGTTCCACGTGGGCGCCTACTTCCCCGAGCATCCGCTGAAGATAAACTTTTAATTTCCCTGCACTTTGTTGAGTCAATTGTTGTGTCGTCGGCTGCTGTGCCCGCGATCACTGCGCAATTCCTTATATTAGAATGTTGTTTTTGAAGTGAAACACGCACGGGCAAATGCACTCTATTTTTTTGTTTATTATTGTTAGTATTTCTCACCCATGAGCATGACGACCAGGGCGGACCAGCCGGTGAACGGGCGGCAGCCACTGCCGGCGCCCGTCGTGTCATTATACTGCTCCCAGACAAAACCAGACGCATAATATTGCGTAATAACATTAGCAATAACATTCGCACGCAATTTATGATAAATGTCGCGCGCTCTCTGTTGATAGGGGCCCTCCTTGGCGGCGTAGTGATCCAGGGCGCGAATCACTAGGAAGTTGATGTTGATCCACACCTGCCCGCGCCAGTACGGCGGGTCGTGCTCGGTGTTGCGCTTCATGTACATCGGCGACGTGGTCGCGACCGAACGCAACCCGAAGTCGGTCCACAGCAGCTCGCGCTTCTCCAAGTCGTCGAGAATGCGCAGCAGCTTGGGCGACGTCTCGTCGACGACGTGCAACATGAGCGGAAACAAACTAATGTAGCCGAACGTCGAGTCGACGAGACGCCGCTCGGGCTTCTTGAGCGTGACGCGCACCATCTCCGAGTTGGTGTGCACGCGCGGACTCGGCTTGGGGCGCGCGAGCCTCACCGAGTCAGTGTGCAGCCCGTAGTCGGCGTACATCTGCGCGTACTCGGACCAATGCAGCCGGTCCATCAGCTGATTGTCAGACAAATAGGCGGCCGTCTGCTCATATTTGTAGCTATCATGCCCCAGGAGTAGAGAGAGCTTCGCCAACGTGTCGGCAGCGGCGGCGATCCAACAGCGCATGTCAATGTGTCGCTCGTCGTCGGTGGGGTGGGAGGCGCGCGGGTAGTCGTCTAGACCGGAAGTGAGCGTCTTCGGGTTGAGTTCGCGCACTGTATGTGCATCGCGCCCTCGCCATCGGTAACTACCGGCGAGTTGGCCTTTTTGCGTCGTGTTGAACCACTGAAACCACGCTTGCAGACGTGGGTAAAGCCGCTCCAACACTTGGAGTCGCTTCTCTGTGATGTGAGCGTCGAAATTCGCCAAAATATACTGCAGTGTGAGGAAAAACGTCGGCGGATTGGCGTTGTTGTTGCGCTGCGTGACGAATTCCTCGGGGACTTTGGCGAGCGCTTCCAGGCCGAGGATCTGCTCGCGTGGGATCCACCCTTCGACGTTCATCAGGTCGAACCAGTGGCTGATGATGTCCAGCTCGATGTCGATGTCCCACGTGGCGACGACGAAGCCGTGGAAGCCTTCGTCCCAGAGGAAGCCGCGCGGGAAGAAGCTGCGTGATGGCACGCCCGTATACAGTGGGGCTTTCCAATATGGCACTGGTTCCTGCGTGTGCTCGCTTTGGACGCGCGACGAGCCGTAAAAGTAGCCGATGCCGCCGACCATATTGCTGAGCGCGGCTTGCGCAAACCGCACTTCTTTAACCCCGTACTTGTCTTTCAACTTGAAAGTGTCTTCAAAGCGCTGTTCGAACCTCCCACGGTGCCACTGCAAGGCGGACGTGTACGTATCGCCGACTAGTGGCACTTCTCGCGAGGTGTAACTCCCAGATTCAAAGACAACGTCGACGGTAAAAGGCACACGTGCAGTGATTTGCGTCGCTACAAAATTAGGTTGCACTTTGTCGCCGCCTGCAGCACTCGGTAGTAGTTCGCCGGCGAGTATGATTCTTTTAGGCGCCTGCTGCATTAGGCGTAGGGAAGAGAGCACTGTTTCTTTGAGCATGTGCAGGCCTGGTGCCACAGTGCTGAGGAACGATTCGTGTTCGACGCTTCCGGAATGGTTGAACAGTTTGATGGTGAAGTCGGCCAAGCCGGGTGTTTTGCCTCTGACACCTGTGATTGGGGTGCCGTCATCGCTGGTTGATATCCAGTTTTGAGGGGTCGGCGCGTTCTCCAGCGCCGTGTACCAAATCAGCGAGACTGATTCGTTGATTTTCTTTTCAAGGCCCGGCTGCAATTTAACAACAATTGCAAGATAACAAAGCATTTTTGATTTTAATTGCGTCCGTTGCAACAACAGCAAACAACTATAATGGTTGTCGCAACTGATATGCAAATAATGGCGCCGATGCTCAAATCCTGTTCAAATTTCACTTTAACTTTTTCGTCTGCCATTCTTTTTTGAAACTAACTTGAATTTTCTTCGTTATTTGAGATTTAAATGACAATCAACTCGTCAAACAAGAGACGATTTCGCGTCATTTTGGTTAGTCATACTTTTAGTGTTGGAGTGAAGATTAAACATTTTTAAATACCGCACGTTTTTGGAATGTAGTGCGGTATCTTTGTATCTCTACGTTTTGCTATTTCGAGAGAAACTAATCAATAACCGAGGAATGACGTTGCATTAGCCCAAACAACGTGAAATTATCTAATTTTTGTTTGTGAAAATACCTTAATATCAACTGATATCCTAGCAGTCCAGTCGCCCCCATGGTGTCCGCCAATTCTCTTTACGAAGCTGGTGGTGAGCACAAAAGACCCATCGTAAATCTCCTGAATGCCGAAATTAGCGCCGTCATGCGCAATCCATCCAAATTTGTCAATATTATCGCTTTGGTCACACCAATGTCTGCAAAAACAACAAGTCCATATTTAAATTGAACATTTCGCAATTTTCAACATACTTGATTCCGTCCCCGCCTGGCTTGAGCCTCCTTGGAAAATACCACATGAGGCCACTGACGAGCGAGTGCGCATCTCGCGTTTTGAGCCCGAAATACGTGCCTGGCCTGTATGAGCCCCAATACCGCTCCGGCACACTTAGCCCGCTAAGCAAGACCACTTTCTTATCGTCGTAGGGGGTATTTACGCGCGTCTCCAGGTAGCCCTGATATCCAACTGTTGCCGCAATCACAAGGCACACGAAGCCGACCGCTTGCTTCCAGTAGGCGAAGAGATTCGTCTTGTTCTTTTCCGCTTTGGATGTGTTGCTGCTGCTGCTGCTGTTGGTGCCCTTATCGGTTTTGTTCACCTCGATTTGCACCCTGCGTTGACGAGCCATTTGTCCAAAACTGACTCACTCTCGTCAAATCATAGTTGTTTGAAAAGGGAAATGAGCGCAAAAATAATTTTAGCTCGCGCGACACGTAAGTGTGTTTTCAAGCTGATTGGGTTGCCTGGTTTAAGCCGACATCCTGTTCGAAATTGAAGAAAGAAAACAATCGTTATTTAAAATTGAACATACCGTGGCAACCCATGACTCGTTGTCATAGCAAGCAGTGACATGCCTAATTATCAATTAATTATCATTCCGCATTAAAAACACTTTAGTGTTGCGCGCGTACTTTTCTTTTTTATCGACTCTCCGTCATTTACATATATCAACAACATGCCCAACGAAAATAACAAGCCTCCGGGGCCTCCGAGCACGGGCGGCAAACCATCATTGGACAAACTGACGCAAATGATGGGCAAAAGTCCGACGACGCGCCTGCTTGCGGGCGTCGGTTCCGGCTGGGTCACTGGCATGATAACAGTGCGATTGGGGCGAGTGCCAGTGGTGCTGCTCGGCTCGGGGATTGTCTTGTTCCAAGCGGCGCAAAATCAAGGACTCATTAAGCAATCGTGGAAGGATGTCTCAGCAAAGGCCACTAATGTTACGGAGGGAAATAGGGGCATAATGGAGAATACGAAACAGTTTGCTCGGAACAATCCTGAATTTGCGGCTGGATTTACCGGAGGATTTCTCATAGGACTCGCTTGTTAAAAGCACCACCAAATTGCACACGTTTACATTTACACTTTATTTCTTTTGATGAGTCATCTTATTGTTTATTTATAAATAAATCGCATTCGCATTTGAATTAGTTGTTTTCGCGCTTAATTTTTGTGCCATTTGTTGTTGGCGCGAATTGTGAAGTTGCATTGCAGAGCTGCGAATTGCGAAATTCGCATTTCGCAGCCGTCTGAATTCAACTTCAATGCGAGTAACTATAGTTAATATTTTACATCCATTTTTCATCTCATTAGCAGTTTTGTTTTCTATGAATAATGTTTACATTTGAAACTTCCTTATGCATTATTTCGAGTCGTTTACGCATAAAGTTGTGTAATATGGGTAATTTTTGAAGAATATGCATAATATGTGAATTTTTGTGTAATATATGTAATAAAATCACACATATTACACATAAATCTGTAATTTGTACGCTTTTCCTCGGTTGTTTTCCGCTTGCCGAACATAAAACGGTGGAATACGGTGGAACTTTAGCCGCTTTCGATTTGTCATCCAACTGCAGCGCGCTGCAGGCTCACGATGCACCAACGCCACAGCTAGCCTCGCAAATTGGTTTTTGTGGAGCTGCTGAACAGCTGAAGAGCACGTTCAAAAAGGTGGAGTAATGGAGTAAGAGTTGCTCCTCCTTTTAGTCCAACGTCAATTCTGCTCTAAGCTTTGCTAGTTGCTCCGATTTTTTGAACGGCAGGAGTATCCGTTGGTACTACTCTTTCTCCATCACTCCGAGTTCTTGAACGTAGCCCTAAACGTGACAAATTGAAAGCAGCTTTTGGCAACGTCGCAATAATTTTGGCTCAAGGTCATTTAAATTTCAGTTCTAGTCGATTTGTGATACGCACGTGTTTTTAATCACCTTATTGGATTGTTAATTTTTATAAATAGCCATTAAAAATGCCACATCCTAATCACAAGAAAGTAAGAAATATTTAAAAGCTTGTAGCGTCAGATTTTTAGTCCTAGTTGGCTAATTGATAATTAACACTTATTAAAAAAAGCTAAGGTGAAGATGTGTCTACAGTAATGAATCCACTGATTTCTTACAGGCTGATACTAACGCATTGCTTTCGCCAATTCTTATTCCTATTGCACCTGCAGTGAATGAAGTTCCGGAACAAATGGAACAAGATTCACATTCAGAACCAAATCCCATTGTCAAAGAACCCAATTATAGATTAAAGCAGAAGCATCTGGATGAAATTTCAGTATGTGAGATAAATGCTAATCTGCCATCGCCGACGCCAGACAGTCAAGAACCTATAGCTGGAGCAAATGGAACAACAAGAAGAAACAAAAAAATTGTGAATTATATTGAGTCACCCTATATAAAGCGAAAAAATAGAAGGGCGACTTCCTCCTTTAGCTCATACACTGAGAGTGAA
>JARJDT010005774.1:0-15784 GCA_030264655.1 Leptusa sp. GC000079
ATGTTTTTGTAGTGAATTTTGCACAAAATGATTGACAATTGATTTGGCATTACTACAATTAAAATAAGTGCGTCGTTATGCAAATAAATAAAGCGCTATAATTTCATAATACCTACTGTGTTAAATTGTAATCCTTGAATAAGCTGAAGAGATGAAATTTAACATTTCAATATCTCGAAAGCTATTGAAGATATGACATTTTTTCAATGGAACTTTTTGTTCTAAATATGACTCCCAATAACTGGTTTTGGTTTGTATGTACCATGAGTTGGGACTCACCCTGTATTTAATTTCAACGTATAACTTCCCTTGTTCCATATCATAAGAACGATCAGTAATTCAAAAACAAGGATACTACAAGTTTAATAAGCATCAAATTCTGAGTTAGCCAAGTTTTAGCAAGATGTTTTTCCGAAATGTTCTATTTGGCAACTCGTGTTTTTTCGTATAATTCGTGTCATATTTCAAAAACGGTTGGAAGTTAAAACACAATTACTTCAAATATAGAAAATAAATTGAATTTTGATTAATTAATTCAAGGTTAAACAAAAATTGCTAAAAACCCAGTTTTGGAGCTGTTGTTGTTCATTAGATTCTAACAAATTTGAAGTTTGTTTTTATAGCTACTGCGTTGTAATATGTTGAATTGTATGTATGCAATTTGGTTATGCATTATACATGCAAGCAGTACACGAATAAGGCATAAACGTCCCCAATTTAAGCGGCAACTTGTTAATAAATATTCCAGCCGGCCGGATCATAAATCAATTTCCCCCTCGAGCTTCATGCACGTTCGCGTTCGCGATCCACTTGCGATGGCGTTTTCATCAACATTTTGTGCTGGAATGGTGTGCTGTTGACGCAAGCATCTTCTAATGTTTCCAATCTAGCACTAGCTACACCTCCACAAACCAGCCCGTTCTATGTAGTTGACTGGCTGATGCTTATGTTGTGTTTGGATGTGTTTTGTGTTGCCGAGTTTGAGTGGAGTGCAATGCTTGGGTATGTGCGGTCGTGTTTTAATAACATGACATAATAGATAACAGGATAATCGTGGAACGAAATGCTTCCAGGCTACCAGGTCGTTCGATGGCAGGTAATTGCAATCATTAAATAAATTTCGACAAATGAGAATTTATTTGACCGTACAACAATCCATTAATAATGATTATGCGCGAAAATTCTACCTTAACCTCACTTTGTATTTGTAACGATTTAAGCTTATTGGATGTGTTTGTGTCCAAATTTTTGATCGATTTATGGATGTTGACATTGCTCGGAATGCCAGGGAATTGTAATCACTCTTAGGCTAGATATGGAGTTTCAATTATTTTAAATTTCACATTTCATTTTATTTGAATTTCGGGCCCGGAGATGGAGATTTATAGGTTATAGTTTCAGTACGGCTCGAAGTTGCAATTTCAATGGAGGTTTCAATGCGCGTTTTAATTGGTCATCATACATAAATGAATTGTGGGTATACAGAAATGATTCAATCAATTTATGCAGCTTGCTAGTGCTAGCAAGTTGCAACTAACAAACTGTAACTATAGTCCTGAGGCTACCACACGCGCCGACCGATGTTCAATCAGCAGCATTTCGAACGCAACCACGTCGGTCGATTTGCGTTGAATCAGTGCCGGGTTGCAGAACAGGACGACGTCCAACTGATGGAATTGAGGATAGAAGTACCTAGATTTTATGACATATCGATTTGACTCTTTCTTTGTATAAACCATAAATTTTATTTGAAAGTATAGTGATGTATGCAACCCAATACACGTGATTCACGACTGTCAAGCTGGCACTATTGATTCTGTTGACAGTTCGTAATAGCCCCAATATTATAGGTTAGGTCGTAATTTATCCAATATCTACAGGGTGTTCCGGAATGACATGTCCAAACGAAAACCAGCTATTGGGAGTCATATTTAGAACAAAAAGTTCCAATGAAAAAATGTCATATCTTCAATAGCTTTCGAGATATTTAAATGTTAAATTTCTTCTGTTCATCTTATTGGAGGATTAAAATTTAACAGATTAGTGTGTGTTTTGAAATCATGAAACTTTATTTTATTTATTGCCATGGTAATCTGTTTTAATAACAATCAATTGATATCAATATCCTAAATTAACTTATTAATTTTGCACAAAATGATTGACAATGTGATTTGGCATTACTACTATTAAAATAAGTGCGTTGTTATGAAAATAAATAAAGCTTAATAATTCCATAATACCTACTGTGTTTAATTTTAATTCATCAATGGGCTGAAGAGATGAAATTTCACATTGGAATATCTCGAAAGCCATTGAAGATATGACATTTTTCAAAGGAACTGTTTGTTCTAAATATGACTCCCAATCGCTGGTTTTCGTTTGAACATGTCATTCCGGAACACCCTGTATACACATTTAATGGAAACCAAGCTTTTCATGTGTGTATTGCCTAAATGAATATTAATTTGAAATTTGTGAAACACAAATATGGAAATTAGCAAGTATCAGCATTATATTTTCCATTCCCTTTTGTTCGTTGAGATTTTCTTTTCTTCCAACGACGCGCACCACCCAATGAACCCCCATTTTCCCGAAAAATGCATATTCATAGAGTGATTTTTCCATTTAACATTTCCACCGATTCGAATACATTAACGTGCTTTACCGAACTGATCTGCTGATGGTTCGCGTCCTCATCGAATTTATATTTAGTGAATTAGCCCACTACGCACAACAATAAAAATGTGCGCATAACCAAATTAGATTATTGATATTTGCACATTTCGCACGTAATCTATTAATTGGGTTTTTCGATCACGCGTCGCCATTTTTATCGCAACTCCATCATGAAATTATCAAAATGGCGTATGCGTAGGTTTCGCTTGATTCGATTATGTAAATTCAAATTGCCGATGAACGTCATCGATTTGATCAATTTATATTTTAAATCCATGCGCTTATGGTTGTTGTTGTTGTTGTTCTTGGTAATGAGTTAAACTGACGGCGTCCGTGCTTCGCATACGTAACATATTGTTTATTTATTTATTTGAACTATCCACTATCGTCGTAGATCAAGTTCGAGCTTTTGTTTGCGCAAAAAGAACAAGACGGGGTTTTTATCTTAATTAATGAAGCGCACCATAAGAATTCTAGTCACGCAAACCAAACATGTACAATCGCTATGCTTTATTGCTTGAGTAATACAGCAAGCAAGTAAACAGCGCAAAGCGCAACAACCTGAAGTTTTCCATTCTGATTGTGTTAGTTAACTGATGAAGGAAAATACCGTGGGGGAGTATTGACATATCAAACCCACAGAAGCAACATGTGATTGCTTTTATTGCCGTTAATGTAATATCTTATGCGAAAGGTGGTCGTTATCTTCATAGCGCTAGCACAAAAGTGAGGTTAGATTTAGGGCAATCGCGAAAACGCGATTTATTTCTAATAAAGCACATCACATCATCATTGTTGTTTGTGAAATTCAAGGAATTTGTTGGGTTTGGGAATACGAACGTTGGCAAACATAAATTAATGAAGTTAAAAACGAAACGCAAGAATTCCATTTGGAATAAACGAAGCCGTTGTCGTTTTCATTATTATTATCTTGCCGGATCAAGTCCATCAAGTTCATCCGAGGGGGAAAGCCTCAACTCCTCCGGAGTCTTAAGCCCAAGTACACCGAAAACATTGTATTCGAAACGCTCAGTTAATAAATAAAATATTTTAATCCGGCATTTAACATTTCTTCATTACGCTTGTCTCGTCTTGCTCCCATTGTGCGTATTTTGGCTGAGAACATAGTTGAAAAACCAAAATATCCTTCTTCGGCTTCCGAAGATGAGAAGGCCAGTGTATGATGTGTGCATTATAAGAGGCACAATACACCCGCCTCGAAGAACAGAACAAGAGAAACGAAATTCCCGCGAGAGATCGAAATCAATTACGACCGCTCGTGCTCAAAAGTATTCGGTATTCGAGTGGAAATATTACAAAAATTTACATTTAGTCTTGCCTTGCCAGTCTAGAAATGTAGATGCAGAATTACAGCAAGTGCAAATTTGTTCCACAATGGGCGGTTTGAAGATTCGAATGTGACGGAAAGACCACGAATAATGGATAAAAAACAAGTCTCTGGTGCATATTATGTTCTTCATGTTTTCGCATTAGATTAGTAATGTCGCTTTAAAAAAAATTAATACCCAAAGAAGTTAAGTATAAAATGTAATGGTAAAGTAAAGTGTTTGACGTGATGTCCTTTATTATCCTTTTTATATTTTATATTTGTTTTATCTTCCAATTGTGTGCGGTTTAACAAAACAAAACAAGCGAAAGCAAAACGAAGAACAGGAATTCGCTGTGTAATCGTTTAAAAATTTCCTTTTATATCATTATGTTCGGAACGTTCAAGGTATGTTTGCCTGTTTATGTGTGGCTATAAGTGAATTTATAAGTCGTTTATTCCTTTGTACTTGACGTATTTCGATCCAGGAGCGCATTGTCTCCCTGTAACCGTGTTGTCCTGCTTTGGCTGCTTTCACCCTCTTCAAGTTTCCCAGCAAGGACTAAGCGTATATAAGCTCTTCATTTACCACTTAGGACTCTTTGCGGTCCTGCGCTGCGTTTGTTCAGTGTGCGATGCGGCGTATTTGAGACGAATATAAGAAGCGCGGCGGAGACACAAGGATGCGGATAAGGACTAAGGACGCTTATAACTTGCGGTGAGTGTCGCTGCGGCGTCCCGCCGGTAGACAAAATTTTATCAATAAACCACTACATCAACCGCATCGTTTTATAATCAACTATATTTTCGTAAAAGTGGGTTATTCAAGAGGAAAATTCGTTTGCTAGGCAACCAATAATGCAACTTAATAGAGGTTTCGGCTGGTCCGCACCCGATGCACTCAGTGCTAAATTGTCAGTTCGCACTTTTTTGACGAATCGAGTGCATGTTTTCTAACATCGTACAATTTATTTCCTTTAGTTTTGTTCTTTTGTGCAACCACTCACTAGCACTTGTCGTCAATTTGTGCTCTTTACAATTGCATTCACGTTTTACACTTTAAAGCGCGAACATGAATGTGTTTCATGGATCGCTTGTATTAAATTAAATTCCTGAAAAATGGCGCTGGCTTCACATTAAATGTTAAGCACATGCACATTGCACAGTGAACGCCAGACAACTTTAAAATACTAGATTTGTTTGATACCGAGGGTTGCAAATTGCATTTATATTTTGAGGTTCAGGCGGCAATTTGTCCTTCTTGTGTTTTATTAATCATTCTGCGATGATTTAGGTGATTTTAATTTTTAATAAAACCGTATGATGCATATGGATTCTGCGTCGTTTCGGCGCTTTTATGATTCCACTTGTGTTTTAGCATCGGCTCAAGTGTTCATCGAAATGTGTCAGCGCCATATTCTCGTCGGCGTCGTCGTTTTCATAAAACACACGTGAAAAAAAAACGAAAATGAAAAGTAATGATTACTGTTATTATACAACGTGTGGCGAGAAACTTATATTTTCAATAAAATCTCGATGAATAATGAATAATATGTGAATAATAAAAACCTCGTATTTTCCTTGTTCTATATTCTTGCAATATTGTGGTAATTTAACATACGTGAATGCATATTATGTGCAGTTAATTTGAAGTGTCGCATATTTTATTGTTTGTTATGTTCCATCAGCAGTAATAATCATAACAAGTAATACAAATACAATCTGACAATAAAGTTAAACGTAATGTTTTGAATTCGCATGTTATGTTAATGATGCATAATTATCATCAACATAAAACGCTTTTAAATTCAATATTTAATGGTGCATCAAATTAAGTTTATTAAAGTTGCAAATAGCACATTTTCAAAAATGCACATTATCAGCATATAAAGTTAAGTAATTATTCATTTTTGATAAAATGAATAATTGCATACAGCTGAAAATGACGTAAAATCTTGCTTCGATAAATTCACCAAATTTCACTCGTGAATGTCTACTATCCTTGTACTAGCTTCGCAAATGTCTAAAAAAACTAGTTTGTGTTAATTTATGAACGTTCCCGACTTTTCGACAAGCAACATGCACTACATTTCCACTATTCTACTAGAACATAAAAAAATCTACAGGGTGTATTGTTTGTTATAAATGGTAGAAGATGTAAATATGTAGAGTGCGCGGATTAGTTAATTAATTTTGAGTCTTTCGTTTACACGCCCGACCATAACTCCTAACGCTGTGCATGCACAAACGAGTTCTATCTCCATGTGCGATCTGAATGCGCAAAAAGATATGAAAACGCCCAAAATTAAACGCAAAAAATCATGAGAAGCACAAACAAAAATTACCCAGAGACATGGGAAAAGCACAAAGCGCAAATTGAATTACTGTATATCGCACATCAAACACGAAACATTAAACGAACTTAACCTCAATTGTGTGCTAGTAGATTGTGTAGATTAAATACAAATGTGGTATAAAAATTGTTGAAAATCTTTTAATCGTCATCGATGAAATTTCATGCGAATGACTGCGATTTTCCGCATTTCGAAGCAATGGTGACAACACGAACGCCCTCCTGAATTATGCATGCTGCTCGTGTAGAAATGTTAAAGTTTATATGCAAAAGAGTGTGATTGTGTGCGGATGGCAGTAGTGGCGCATTTTTCCAAATATCACAATCTCAGTGTCTCACATTTTACATTCGCAATCAAGCCGCATGCGAATTATAACGCGAACCAAATGTTGTCTATGTGTTACACATGCTTGATATAAAGAAATAGAGCAGAAAGAAATGTTCTGCTGGGGAAGGCTAGATAAATGCGCGCGATTCGCATCTACATTTTCTATTAAATTACTCGCTGCCGCTGGTAATTTATTGACACAATATTTCACGTTTTGCTTCATGCCTTTTCCTATAGATCGACTCTTTTGTTGTTCGTGTGCGTTTTTTACAATCTTTCAACCGAAAATTCTTTGACTGATGCGCATTTTGAATAGTTTTACTTTTACAAGTCAATTAAAAAGCAATTAAAAAATATGAAAACTTTTCTGAAGAAAATTAAATCGGCAGATTAAAGATCGACAAGAACTAGAAGTGCCTCTTGGGCCGGTAATGAATCGGATGTTGAATATTCGCTCCGACGTTATGGTGGAGTCGCCGGGTTGGGCATTGATTATTCGTTAAAATCGTTAAGGAAAGGCAAAAAGCAAATGAAAATTGGAACCGAGAATAAAAGCGAATTAAAAATCATTGGCGTATTAACAAGCACCGAATTTAAATCGAAATTGTCAAATCCTAGGCAAACTTAATCATGTTGCGGTTCTTTGTTTGAAACTGCTTGCTGTGCTCAATCGAATGACATCAAAAAGACACGATGGTACCGAGTATCCGAAAAATGAGAGTATTTTCGCGTAAATCGAAGCCATACAATGTGGCTAGGTCGATGCGATGCAGATATAAATCGGCGTTAATGAAGCCCGAAGGAAGAAGGGCGCAGATTAATCAAGATTAAAAGTTAAGCAATCTAAAGCAGCATTCACTCTTGACTCTTCTGGTCCCCCTGATGCCTAGTCGTATCAGTATACGCTTGTATCTATTGATCGCAACGCATTGGTATTGACACTTTAAAACGTAACATCTTAGAAATTTCCCATTTTTGAGGCTACTTGCCGAACACACTGTAAATCGCGTTCTGAGTGTGACAAACGCGCAAGAAAGCGAAAAAGGTGAGTTGGCCGGAGATATTACGCGGAATGCTTCCGAATCGTTCGCGAACAATTTCCATTAATCAAAACTATACCGAAAACGAACTATATAACTTGCTGTGGCAGCGCAGACTAGGTTAACTGGCGACCCCGATGCTGGCGCAGAGCCCCAAGTTCAACTGGAACTTGGGGGGATGAAATGGAAATGATATAAAGTGACTAACAAAAACACACGAGCAGACGCTGATATCGCAAAAAGGAAATGAAAAGTCAAACATCATCCACCTAAACGCTCTCGCGGCTATAACTTATTAAGCCGAACCGAATTATGCATAAACGACATCAAAGATTCAGATAACAGATTGAATTAAAATATATAGGATATCTACCTATAAGGTATAGGAACGAATAAAAATCCATAAAACTGTATATCAGCAGATATACTAGGTGCATTTTTTTGCAACCAACTTTTTCCACTCGTGAAAGTAGTAGTTTTGATTTTTCTGAAAAACTGCTACTTGTTTTCAAATCCCAAAACCAGTTGTTAGACAATATTTTTTTGTAAAAATTTGAAAAATTTTATATTTTAAAAATAGATAGAAATGCACAGAACAGTTATTTGATTTGTATTGAATGGCACAGTTTTCTAATAATTTGATTTTGAGATTTTGTATACAAGATTTGGATTTACAATTTTTTTTTTCAAGAATTCGAAAAACAATAATTTAATTTAAAAATTGATATAAATGCATTTAAAGCACTTAAGAAGCACAAAACACGTGTTTGATTCTCAGTTTGATCTACATTTTTGCAAAATTTTACAACAAAAATCTGAAAAAATTCTACGTCCAAATTTTGCACAGAAAATCAAATTATTTGAAAACTGTGTTATTTAATACAAATCTAACAATGGTTGTGTGTTTCTTTAGTGCCCTGAATGTCAAAATTTTACAGAAAAGAATTTTTCTTTGAGAAATGGTCAAATTTAAATTAAGTCGAACAACTGATTTTGAGGTCTGAAAACAGGCAGAAAAACGCTTCCCCCAAACGGTTCTTCAGAAAAATCAAAACTACAATTTTTTTTCCCTCTTTCAAACCCTATCCGTAGACATACGGTATGTTTGTCGATTTGGCAATATAGCACAAGTGTGAAAGTTAAGTGCAAAGAAACGCACCTACTGCTTGATTTCAAGAGATAGGAGTAAACTCGCATTGCAACTGGAAAGAAAGAGACGAGCGGAAAATAAGGACGTTTATTGAGTGCGTTTAAGCTTTTTTTAAGGTTAAGGACGGAAACGTGTATGTTGCTGAACGAGAAATATGTCGTCATTCTGAATGTCCCAGTTATAGCCATCTCCCATCTTTCAGGACTGCAGGACTATAAGCTTCCCCACTTTTAGGTAAAACTTCCGATCTTGTGCGTCGTACGCCACACCATTCATCAAGCATTAACCCATACATCTTTCATCAGATGCGTTTTCATCCTTTTAACCAACAATTTTGGATTAAATGCAAGCTGATGGTCTCAAAATAAATGCATTTTAAGGTTAGGTTATTTTCGCTAACACACAGGAATATAATTTCCGACATATTGTTCTCAATAAATGTGAATCGCAGTTAACATTATTCTTACATATTGTTCCTGCTCCCTCATCTGTTCCAAGTTTTTTATCCTTTTACATTTTATTTGCCAATATTATGTAAAACTTAAGGAAACTTTCACACTTTAACGTTTTATGTTTTAAGTTTATGGGAGTTATGAAGTTCGCTTCTACACATGTACGCAAAACTCACACTTGGACAAAAAGACAGAGAAACTCAGAAACAGTTTTTCTGCGCGCCAAAATACACCCAGGCGAAAATTGTTTTCAGCTTGTTTCCGTCAACAAACGTCAAAGAATTATTGATTGGACGTTTTCTCTTCATTCTCTTCAGTTCTTTCTTAGAGATTGATTATTAAACCGATATCTTATTTGCAAAAAAAAACCAAACGAGAAAGTTTGCCCAAAACGTTAACACTTTAATTTCGTACATCACATTGAAGTTAGATTAGGTTTAGACATTTGCTGTACGAGAAGATTAGTTCTTTTAGCTGAAACGAAATAAGTAAAGCAAAATATTTTCCGAGCATGTTTGCGTTGTCCTTCTTCCTGTCAGCCCAAGGACACAGGCAGACAGCCAGTTTCAGTCGTTGAACTGCTTTTAGGCAGTTGTATTTTAGTTTAGTGCTGATACAAACTTCTCGAGGCCCATTTCGTTCGTCTATTTGCAAGACAAACACAAACAGCATTATATATGATGAACAATTTCTGTATGGCATGTCATAGCCCGGGTCTTCACATTTATATCTATAGAGAAATTTGCTACGAGGACGTATAAAAAGTGCCGATCGTTGAAAACAGCCGACAAATCTACTAACTCATATTGCACGCCAAGTGTTAGAACTGTCACTTTTTCAGTTTTTGCACAAAATCAAAATTTACTCTAAAAAAGACATACGTTTCGTCATACAAGAAAAAAATTATATGAGGTGTCAATACCAATAGACATCTGGTATGAAGCATGCATTTCTAGTTCTAGGCTTTTAGATTCTCGACACGATAAAATCTAAATGGAGCTTCTTCCAACTTCCAAAACGACTCACAATCAGACAACCACCTTGTTTGTGTAGTGTCCTGGTGTCTGTCTCACTGGTGTAAGTGTAAAAGGTCGTTTTGCAGGACCAAAAATATGTTTTTTATTCGCATAAGGTCGTCGTCGTATTACGACTTGTACTGCATGTTCAAACCGCCATATCACAATGTACTTGCGTCTTGTGTGTAATATGTGTGTACCCAAAGTCGATTTGGGCATTTTATTTCGCTCGTACAATCTAACATTTCGTATTATATTGGAGTGTTAGTACATATTGTTTTCTTTTTTGTGCGTCAAGGGGAAATGAGTTTTATATTTCATGCCGCTTTACGAGTGTATAGACGCTATTGCGTTATTCGTTGTCACTTGTTTTAATATGGCAAACAGCTGTTCGCATGCAAGTTTTTTGCAATTGGATTTATGTAAATTAAAAAAAAAGACACAAAAAGGTCAGCATAATACGCTGTAATAAAATATACTCATTATTTGCAGGGCACGCCGCAATTTTCCGAGTGCGTTTTACTAACGCCGTTTATTTGCGGCTACACACATTGTAGGTTAGGTAACTATGGTATGCCCACAATAAATAAATTCTAACGCTCTTTGAGAGGAGCACACTAGATGTGGAGGAAAATAGAGGAGCGCAATGTTCAAGTTACCAGCGCACGTCGCACTTAATTTTCCTCTGCTCCGCGGTTTCATAATTATCAACAGCCGGCCCTTGGCTTTCCACCAAACCCACCACGCATTGCAACAACACATACAGACTGTTCTTAAACGAATTCTAGCACAAATTTTACCATAACAAATAAATTTAATTAAATTATTTCAAGTGGCGCCATCTAGTAGACAATTACCGAACTATTAACTATTCAAATTTGCATTCTCGCTTAAACTCACTCTTAATTTTTATATGTTCAGTGTTAGTTTAGGCTAATGACACGCTGTATCATTTTGGTTTGTGAGCCTCGCAGCGTATAAGCATCTGAATGGCGTTCAGATCTTCAACCCGAGTCACTGCTACTGCTTTAATTACCATCGCAATGCATCGCAAGGGAAGAACTATGCGGCGATGAAAACGTGGATTCTACGTCGTGTTAATGCTTCGGAAAACTATAGGGATGCTTAAAACAACGCGACGCGACGACGAGTTGCAGGCTACTTGTAGCTGGATTGTGTGTAATAGGTAGACGTAAATGCTACAGATTTTCATGTTTTACAACGATGGCGTTAGTGTCAGTGCCGGTGGCCTAGAATCAGAAATTAAAATACCTGCACGGTAATAAAAGCTATTTTGCGCAAACCTCGCGGAAATTATGGGAGGAATGTTAATAACATTTTTGTTTCGTCAACTCGAAACCGCAACCAGCCAACGCAATCATCACAACTATTATTTAATTAGGCAACAAATTAAATTTTCCTATTAAGTTATCAAATTTAATTAGACTCATTTGAACGTTGAGAGTCATCGTTAGTTCGTTCGGTGGAAGAACATTTAAGTTCAATTGAGCGAAAAGCAGTTCTTGCATTCATTATATGAAAGGTGGAGATTACCACAAATGTCAATAATATTTTACACGACATAAAACTAACTAAGGACTCAGGTGTTTTTATCGGCGCTTGGAGACGTCGTTTCCGGCACTTGCAACTTGTCGAACAGTCGAGCAACAAAGTCTTGATTCTCGGTGGATTAACGGTATACGAATTCGATTTTGCTAGTTCGCCATTGAACAAGAACAAGAGAACAAAGGGTGAGATTCCTTCGAGACGCATTTGACACGGATTGTGACATCAAAGTATGCAACCAACTTTACTCAACATGACAAAATCGCGGCTTGAACACTTTGTATTCGTTTTATGATTAGAACTAATATGTTTGAATTGCTCTCGCGCTTTTGAATTTTGTTTCGCTGTGATGCTTACTTTTCGATTTAACTTTTTGAAAGTTTTCTACCCTTTCCCACTGTCCTCCGAGCTTTTTATGTAGATATGTATGCTTCGCAAAATGGGCGAATGTGTATACTGAAATGGGACTTGTTTGAATATTCCATCAGCGCGCGCGTGCGATGTTTAACTTTAAATTTCTGTTGTGCGTTGCGTTCGCGCTGTTTATCGTTTTATCGTGTTTATTTTGAACGGTGATCGGACGATGCGACGACGTCGCTTGAGCACACAAAACAGAAGCACGTCTACTAAATGTTACCAACAGCAAATTACAGTTGCGAACGACAATACGTAATATGTAAGCAGCGCGTAAAAACGATTGGATCGGCGGTCGAGACACTTTGTATGCGATGTGTATCTTCAACGCAAAACGCTTCTGACGCTTTGGATGCTTGGAATGCGGGAAAAAGCAAAGTGCAAAGAGAAAATGTGTGACACCAACTTTGTACCCATATACTGTGTTTGCGAATGTGAAAATGTTCGTTTTGCACATGCGCCTATTTATAGTCGAGTATGTCCTGCATTGAAACTAGGGTGGAAGGAAAATGTATGGAGAAAACAGAAAAAGTTGCCATAAAACGAAAATAAGCAAACGATGCGCAATGTAAATATTTGACAATGTTTATTTCACACAAAGTCGACGACTCACAATGGCAAAATCGTATTACACGCAAAATGCTATAGAAGCAAGCAATCGCGCTTTTTTGTTATAGCTACAATGTTGCCGTTGCGAGAAAGGATTTTCTTGCTTTTCGCTTTTTGCCAATTTTTACCAATAACGAATAACAATTGAAGTATTAATTCCTACTTCATTGTATTGTTAGTGTGGAAAATAGTTATTTAACGCAACAAAAATTTTTCCCGCTCGAACAATCTAACCTAACCTAACCTAACTTACTAAATACAAGAAAATATTGAAATATACGAAATATTTGATCTCGTTATTTCAGGCTTAAATAAAATATTTCGGTATGCAGCTTGGTAGTGAGTTTAGGTGGGTAGGGTTAGAGGGTAGTGTTGTATAGCGCGCTAGCTATAATATGCGCGCTTTTATATTAATGGCATTTAATGTGTGTGCTCGAATAAACGTGGCGCGAACTCTGTGCAAGCATGCTGCCTGCTGCTGAGTCGACCGATAAAGCTTTATTAATAATAACCAACAAACGAACACCAACGGATGAATGAGAGCCGAGTACACAGAGAGCACATGCACGCTTTTCTAAGGGCTGAGGATAACTATTACTAATCTATATAGTTATAATACTTTCAACGTTTCAATGGCGACGTTGGAGCCGAAGCAATATCGTTAACGTTTTCCAGAATCCATGCCTGGTGCTAATAATTTGGATTTTGCGAAGGTATTCATTACGTATTTCCTATAGGTTTTAGCTATACGTATAGAGGTCGTTACTTTAATAACTATTTTATGGAAGGGCGCCGCCCCCATCCCCATTCATACGTTTTCGGTAAAATGTTAAGACAGAACTTTGCGGCAAATTACTGCCATCTTCAATTCAATTCCTCAACTATGTAAAACGGATAAAAATTGAAGTTCAAATTTTGTTACGCAAGTTGCATATATCGAATCGGCTACGAGTTCTCTTGTGAAAATATACTCTCACGAATTTTTTGGGGGCAGAAATAAATTTCAATAACCCTTTAATAATAAACGTCCTTGCTCGTTGAATCCTTGCATATATTCTAAGAGTATCATAGCCACTGCTATCTGTATATGTTGTTTTGCAGGATCAGGATCACCATAAACATTTGCAAATAGGATGTGGTCTCCGATATACATATATTCACCAACCGAGCGAGTAACATCTTGGACGCAGCCCAAGATTTCGGCTGTCCGAAGGACCCTCCACCAAAAATCATTGTCTCGTTCCCAGTCCTCCTGGTGCTAGCTATCTATGTGTAGTATCCCGCAACACTGCAGTATCCTCAATATCGTATTAGTTGGGCGAAAGCCTAGACATAAATAAACATGGAGCCGACTTAAACGGAAGCACACAGCACGCCAAAAGCGACTCACTGATAGTGGCGGAAGGACGACGCCGGAAATGGTGTCGCATAATATTTTAATTTTATTGCCGTATTAACAAGTTTTTCCTCTTAAGTCTGCTTTTGACAAAAACAGCAATTTGAAACATTAGTATTTTGTCGCTATTTCAATTTTCTTGTACAAATAGAAAACAGGACCTAAACTCGTAATACTGCTGTAAAATTTAACGAATAAATAATTCAAGGCCTGCCTGTCACTAACTTGTTGGTTGCACCTTATTCCTTGCAAGGATAGCTTTCAGGTTAGGTTAGGAATGTACTAGTGGTAGTGCCACCTGTAGGATGAGCGAAAGGATATAGAAACGTGTATTTTTATGATGTGTCGTTGTGTACCTTCAGCATCGTAAATTTTCTTCTAAATGCAAGCAAGCAAGCAAGAATGAAGAAAAGTCAACGCCCAAGAATTTTTCATTAAAATTGTTATTTTAAAAGCGAACAGATTTCTACAAAGAGAACAAATACAAATAACATAAAAGATTTTTTTAATAAAAATAAAATTTTAATTTCAATTAATGGGATTGCTTAATATTTTTATGTATACTTTTATTCTGAGTGCTTGTTCATTGCTCAGTCAGCAAGTTTACTACAGAACTAGAACGAATGGAATTTGTAAAATAAAAGTATTTAAAGCCAAAAGCCCTGCAACGGAACTAAACTAGAAAAATAACGCGAAATAAAAACTTGCCGTCTCTATTTCTTCGTGTTTCGTATTTTGTATTTGTGAAAGTACGGAAAACATCGAGGATACATTTCGAAATAACTCATTGCAACATGCCAGCATCCCAACGTGAAAAATTTTAAGTTTTCAGTTTTCATTCGCAATCAGCTACATAAAACTAGTTTCTTTTATGGCTTTCTAAGTATTGCTGCACAAATGTGATATGTTAGGTTTGGAACTCCCTGTTAGCGCGAAACTAGTATCATATGAAGAAGCCACGAAGCCACTTGAAAGATTTATGATGCCAATGAATCAAATCAAACTCCATATACGAAACGAACTAAAGGCCACAAAGCGCAACACATCCACACACGTCGTCGGTGGCATTTGATACGCGGCGCGGAAACGGAACAAAGAACTTTTTATAAACGAACACCGATGATACATATGCGCCCTATTCGCTCACTTGCTTCATACACTCACTGGAGTCGATGTAATGTAAAAGGGAAAGCGAGCGTGTTGTTGCAACTTTTTTGTCGAAGGAAAAACTAAATGAGATTGTGAATTTTTGCTAAAGGTATAAACTTTTAACTTTGCTTCTACTTCCGGTTTCCTGAGCAACTCCATCATCCTCATCATCGCAAGACATCGCAAGTAAAAGATTCTAGGATGAAGATGGAGTTGTTAGTTTTTGAGCTCCGTCATGTCACTTAACGACTTTAAAGTCGAGCGTTTTTCTGGCATACACACACCGAGTGTAGGCAATCAAATACACA
>JARJDT010005775.1:0-26581 GCA_030264655.1 Leptusa sp. GC000079
CTAATTTATTCTAATTCATAATTACGTTTTACAAATGTCTTATAATTAAAATAAATGAAATAAAGCACGTAGCTTGAAAAACAAGTATCGGGTTGCAGAAGATGTGTACCCGTAACTCGCATGCAAATGAAACAAGACAGGAAATTTTCCGGTACAACAAAACTGACTTTACTTCAATTCAATGAAATAAGTAAATAAAATTATCCAGAGTGAAATAAATTGCCAACACGTGAGTGAGTTAAGTTGTTTTAATGGTACACAAGCCATTTAACTTCAGATCTTTATTTGGATAATCTTATTGGTCACTGAAGACATTTTGCAAACACATATAAATTCTTATGAAACATTATAGGAAATACGCATTGCTTGCTCTAATGAAAATCAAAACCTATTCGACTCTATCTCTATTTATTAAATTTATTTTTACCGATAAAAGCCGAGAAAACGTCATACCGCAAGTACAGTGTCGAATACAGCTAGATTGCTGGAAAATATTACATCGAAGGCATATTTCCTTTTCATTTGTAAACAAAATTAAATATAGATAAAATCTAAATAACAGTGCATGAATCAATAGGAGAACACAACAGAAAATCGTGTTACGGAACTTCCTCAGATTTCATACTTAACATATAACATGACATACTGTAACGGATTTATGTCAACACAGCAATTCCATTCACAACAAAGAAGTGTTAGAAAATGCACTTCTCTATTTTTTTAAACAACTAAAATAATGAATGTGTACGGGTTTGTAAAAAGTTTCACTAGTAATTTAATTAAAAGTTTGGTTACTTGTTAGTTGTTTTGTTTCGAGGATATTGCCCTCTCAATAAACAAGGCAAAGACTCTTGTCATAAATAATTGGCACTAAATCAAAATTTTACTGGCCATTAGGCACTAAAAAATGTGCGAATTAAAGTTTATGTCAGACTTCTTTAATGGCTCAAACTCCAAAAATCAAGCTTGGCATTCAGTCGTGGTGTTAAAATTAAGTTTCGCTTTTTTTGCGCGGAGTGCGTGAATTTTTAGCAGAGTACGTGGTGCAATGAAACCATGAAATCCAAAAACCAAATTAAATTTTTAATTGCACCATAACGCTATTTCTTTTTTAAGAAGCAATAGCAGAAAGTGATAAATATTTTAACTTTTGGTGTAAATTCGGCAAAAAGTTTCACCAATTTTTGATTTTTTCCATAAATATAGATCAATATTTAATTAACAATCAACGATATTCAAAACGCACAAAAAAGAATTGAAGAAGTAGTAAATGACACAGAATTATAGATTTATTAAGTGCTAAATTTACATTTTTAGTGTTAATTGCCGGAAATTCTATTTCATTATAGATTTTAATTGCAAAAACTTCGCCATTTTACTATAAAAAAATCAGTTGTAAGTTCTAATATGCATAGAAGCTTGATGGAATAAATTTTTGCACGAACAGTCAATTAAGACACTGGAGACATCCTGTTGTAAATTTCGTAAAATATTCAGAATTACAGTACACCCATCCCATAATAAGTATGAAATGTTGGAATGTGGCTATCATAATAAACTCTATTTTTTGATTGACTGAAAAGTAATAATTTGCTGCATTAGATTTTATCATATTTTAATAAGATTTGTAAAATGTAATCAAAATGTTGTATAGACGATGAGCATGTGTAAAGTGACTGTTAAACTTCTGTACTTAATAATAATTGCATTCTCATTGTTTATAATAATTTTCATAAATATTAATGAGCTGGGCGTTTTTAAATTTACGAAAATTTACAATTAAATTATAAACAAATATAACACCCGTTCATTTTTATTTTTAATTTAAGTACACGTTAATATTTCTGCGGGTCTGTTAGTTTCCGGTGGGGTGTTTGACCTGTACCTAAGACACCCTGTACACCAATTTCATGTTATAGGTGTCGAGTTAAATGACCTCTTTTTATGCTTCCACAACAATAGCGCAACGATTAGAATTGTGTAAGTACCGAAATCAAACAGCGAAGAATCAAACTTAAACGAGCAAACTCGAGCATTAGAATCATTAACCATTACGCGGATAACAAGAACCAAGTCGAGAATATACACGCACAAAGTTCATTCAATTGAATAGAATTTCGGTAATTGCGTTTTTACTTTTTAAATGGAATGTTATTTCGTCTGCTGCTTGTTATAGATCGTAAGAAGTTGATGGTCTTGTTAGGTTCGCTGCGTGCAATTCCGTTCCTATTGGCTTTTTTTTATTATTTCGCTCTAAGGTAATAGACCATTGCGAGAGTTTCTTTCCCGAGTTTAGTTAAATTACATCGTCTTCACAATCATTACCACAAAGAAGACTAGCTCGCACTAGCTCATTGTTCTTCGACTCTTTCTAGATTGCTCTGCAAGCGTCTACGTTTGCAATTACGCCAAATTTCATTTTATAAGAATAGGTTTAGACAAGCATTGACCATGAAGGCCACACGAGTAATTCACACGGAAATAGACATCAACGAAAAGAAGCACATCAGGGAAGTAAATGTTCTTTTAATTTATAGGAAATAAGAAATAATTATTGAAGCAACAAGCACATTTGATTATATTTATTATTGCCGACTTGCAAGTCATATGAAGAGTGAAAATCGATATGAACTTCGATTTAAATAATATCTATACTTCTATGCAACATTGTATGAAATAAGTTATGATAGGTATTAGCAATGCAAGGATAAATTGAAACTTTGCAAAACCTGATATCACTCTCCATATTTCCTTTACTTTTAAAGTCAACTTTATAATCAAGTAGACTTCGTTAAAGCAACGTTCTCCTATATCAACTCGTATTATTCACAAGGGCAATAAATATTTCATTTTAAAGCGTATACGCGCGAATAGCCAACTCTCCTCCTATACGTCTAAGTATATAGAATTGTAATTTATTTTCAATACAATTCTGCCAAGTACCCGCAGAACACTTGCAAATACCCACTTACTTGATTTTAAAATCAGTAACAAAATGAGAAACATTGAAGAATCTGCAGTTTACTTATATCGGCACTTACACAAGTGCTAACAAGATCGCCTCCAAGTTTTCGCAATTCCATTATGGCAAGTGTTGTAAATGATTAGAGAAAAACGTTAAAACTGAAGACGTATTGAATGTACAATAATAAAATAAAATGGCATTTGCAAAACTGAAATACACACGAAAGAAGTGCAAAAAATAATAGTTCTGACATTTCCAACTTGTATTTGTACATACACAATACAAAACGCACAAACAATTTATGCAGTTATCCTTTAGAAGTTAAATTTAAAGTGTTGTGAAGTATAACAACGCTCGTTAACAGAAAATGCTAAAATAATAAATTATACGTAACAATGTTTTTAACTTTCTTGTTTGTAAACGCGATCAAACGAAAGTTGTACAATCCTGAAAATTGAGTAAATTTGGGTTTTTAACGTAATAAAAGTGCAAGTGCGTGAGATATTTTTATGATATTACATTTTGAAACTTAATTTTAGTACAAAATTAAGCTGCACCTTCATGTTGCCTACCTTTTATTTTATTGAATTGGAGTGTAAAGATTAAACATCACATCACACACGAAGAAAGAAAGTAATGTAATTTTCTTGTCTCGTATCTAATACCAGCTCTTAAATTTCCTATCTTATCCTTTCCAAAAACAACAACCTGTAATAAAGTTAAATGTGTATCACACATTTGAACTGAACCTCTGTTTGATCTTGCGTATCCTTCCGTAAAAATATAGTATGACTCACGGAAACAAATGCAGACAGTTCGTTAGGTAAATATTACAAAGTAGAAGCAATCAATCGATAAAAATACCTATATGTAAATAACACACCCAAAATATAAATTGTGGCAATGCTTTTAAAGGAAAGCAATTAAAAGTTAAAAGTGCTTGAAATAAACAATAGCGGTAGTTGTAGAGATCAGATCGCATTCATGGGTGTATTAGAGATCTAAGATACTTCTTCATTCATTAATTGCAGATTGCACAATACGCAGTTAGAAATCAAGTGAGAAAATCTTGCCCGTAGGTCAAATTATCAACCGTCCAATCGCAATCATCAAAATACAAAAGTTGATAATTGAACTAAATACACCCTAACATTTTCTTCTTAACACAAATTGTTAAAAAATGAAAGTGCGCTGTTTTGGCGTTCTAAGTAATACGAACTTGAGGTTGTTATAATGCATTAGAAATGGAAATACTTGATATTGAAAAGCTAGCCGACATCTTGTCAAAATTCTTTATCGTTTCGTTTTATCTTCATACGTTAATTATATACATCCCACAGCAAAGCAAAACAAGAATGCAAACGAGACTAGGTATAGAAATAGATAGAAACAAAATGAAAAGTTTAATTGTAAGTATTAGGCATAGAAATATTTCAAAATTAACAAGTTGATAAGTTACAAATTAAAAGCTCCGACGTCATAATAGGTGAAGAAAAGAGAAAAGATAGAATTTATAATTAACCTTAATTTGTTCTGTTATTTACCTATCTATCATCTTTTGAAATGTTACCTTGCCTAATTCGACAAACTGCTTTTATGTTTTTGATTAAGAAAACAAAATATATTTATTCCTTTTCAAAATTAATTATAATTAATTAAAGAAAACGCCTGACAATAAACTTTCTTTTTCTTTTGTGTAGGAATCAAAATATTAGAATATAGGAAAGAATTACGATGAACTCTAGGTCAAAGAAATCAATGCGCTTGTCCTTGCCTTCTTTCCTAATATTTTCGACACAATATCATTAGTATCTTCGGATAATTTTCGCTAATTTTACTATCACGATCGCTTATCGGTTTTGGTGGTATCTTTACACTTAAGATGTCTGTCAATGAGTGTAAATTAACTAACAAACATAATGCTTATAGGTGCAAGTATTTATTGAATGATTAAAAATAACTATTACAAAATGTATACCTATTTACCTACACAATGTAAGTACAATCCCACATGTTCTTAAAAAAAATAAAAGCAGATAAAACGTGCACGAATTTGTGCTTGTGTCATTAATTCAACATAAATGTAATGCATTTGACATTTCAGCATTAAACACCAGCCGACAAGAGTCACAAGAGTGTATAAAGAGAGGGTGCATTCAATTTATGTGCGGTAATCAGATTCCACGACCGCAAATGTTTTTCCACTACAGCGTCTTTCTATGTCTACTAAAGCATATTTAAAACAGCTAAAACCAGAAATTAAAACACTCTGTATATAGAAACCACCATTCGGTCTTGGCACTCGCCTCTTGTCGAGTGGAAATATCGATAAGAAATTATGATTTATGAGTAAGAAATTTTGTTGCTATAATTTCACATTTTTCCATTCCAAATTCTTCATTAAATTTTCAATTTTTCAACCTTAATTGTATAGCAACTACAAACAAAAGTATGTATCTTCTGGGTATAAAGCCCGAAGACACATTTTAATTATACCGCATTGTGTCGTATAATTAAATAAAAGGCAGTTAGTTCGTGCCTGCTCGAGACACTCATTGCTGTTATCTGTTCTTATTTATTATGATGTTAAAAATTTATATTTTGTAAGTAAGTATTAATTAGCAGCAATAGTTGCGGCTTTCATTAGTTTGCAATCATGAGATGGCGGATGAATACACATTGAGATAGGCATGTCAATCAATCCTTTTCGGCTTGAATAAGGTAAGGCCCAAATTAATGATCGTTATGTTTTTCTTTGGCATGGAACAAGAGCTTAACCTTTTCGCACATGTCAGCGAGCATGTATGCCACGCCAGAAAGAGGTTGCCAGCTAACCTCAGATGAAATATTTGCACTTTTTATGTAGTTTACTGTTAACTCGTTATTTATATGCATATTGATCTTACTTAGATCATAGTTTGATACACTACAATGCAATTACAAATTACAATAATTACTAATGTAGAATCAACCTATATCAACTTGCATCAACAAAATTGTGCTTGTACTCCAATTCTCATGCTTCTTTTCTTATATGGATTTATAATCCGCACATCTTATGGTTACTGCTTTAGTTCTATCCTATCTTTGTTTATTGTTCAAGTAAGTTAATTCGTTGATTCTTTTACTTATTTCATTGTTTCGCACATTCATGCCTCCTTATTCTCAAAGCATATTCTCTAAAAATTAAATTAGTCTTCTAAAACATTATTAATTATGTGGAGAGTCAAATCATCCACCTTCTGACTTGCTGTTTAATGAAGAGAGTAAGAGGCCATAATATAGGAATTTAAATATTAAGAAAACATTTTTTATAGCAAAAAATATTGCATAATATATAATATATTATAGTAGTGAACAATTATTGTTAAATTTAATTAGCAATTACTTTTTGAAAGGTTTTATTACACCAATACATATAATTCCCGATTCTTTGTGTGGTAATTCAATTTGCATACTCATTTTTGATGTATGTACCTTCTATTGTACCTGATTATCTTCTTCGCTTGTTATTTATTTATTCGAGTCTCAGAAGTTGACAACGAATAAATAAATCATTTGCTTAATTAAACAGATTTTATTGAATGTTTTATCATCTGGGGTTTTATCTTTCAAAAACTCATAGAATAAACAACTTAAACCGATTTTCTTGCAAGTCGAGAATCCTATATCTTGAAGGTATTGGAACAGATTGAAGTTAACAAACATTGACATTGGTATTATTCATGTCAAAAGATGATGAGGTGATTGGAGTGGATGCGATGCGATTAGAATAGCTGAAAATTGCTATGAGTAATGATTCGCGTTTATTAAGTTGTCAATTTACGTTGTCAATTAGGATTTCTAAAGTATAATTGTCCTCTAATAAATAGGCATGGCGTGATAAAAAGATTAATGCTTGAATTTTCTACATGAGTTGCAAATCATCAAATCAAGCAATATGGAAACTGTGAATATTTCTGTGTTCTCATTCACATACTTAAATCCAAGATTTTCATTATTCAAATTTTAGAATTAAGAACACTACAACTTGACTTACCTTTTATAAATTAAGCACTGCAGTGTCAATGGATTGCCTGTAACAAACAGAGAATGTTAATTAACATTAGAAATCAAAATATTCTGAAGCAATTTTAAATGTACCTTTAAATTCAAAAGCAGAAACATAATCAAAATCACTGCAGTCTGCAATTACGTAAAGCCATAGATCAAGAATGTCACGGTAAAGCACTATTTAAACAACTGCATTGGCGTAAAGTAAACTCGACGATATTTACAAAGTTGCATTCTAGGATTCCAGGCTAGGCTAGGACACTTTGCACGGGCATAATACGTGCATGTGACTTGTTGGAGGCGTTTTGTCTGTCGTTTAGGATACAACTACCCCCAGTTTTGGAATAACGCGAGAGATATCCTGCCGACACTGCTGACACTTCACTATAAGCCCACTAAACAAAAGCTAAAGTTGTTGGTTTTATGTCACACTTCGAGCAGATATGCTCTGCAGTGGTATTAGTATAATCGTAACACTACCAAGGGTGACATAAACTGTCTATCCACTTATACCACCCACGCACAAATAGAACAAATGCACTATGAACTTATCTAACTTTCTTATTCCTCGACACCACATGTACAAATTTATATACTGCATTACATTAGTGTATATTGTTAGCGTGTTGACTGTGAACATGACTAAGACGAAACTAAATTGAATTGCTGTCACAACAAGAAAACTAACCATCTGACAATCCTCAACCTCACTTTGGCACACTACTTGTAATCACATCACAATAGTTCACAAGCTGGTATAAGCCTAAGATAAATTCCCATGGCATTTTATTATTAAATATAGCTGGATTGAAATTACAACAAACACAATAACAATAAAAAATTAGAACACAATTATATTACCCTGTATATTAATATCTTGCTCTTTCATTCATTCTTTGTACGCATTTATTCAGTACGCTTTAATTCATCTTTTTTATAGCACATCATTCCATTGACGCCTGCTAGGTAATTATTCTTTGGCTAATTTCTCGTGAATTTCGCGTTTTACTAACCCAATTTTGATTTTATAACTTCACAGACACTATAGTGAAACTTACAAAAACCGCAAATTTAACATACGTAGTAGTAAGCAGACAAAAACAAACAAAATAATATAAGTAGAGTAGCTGCACAAAGAAATTATTTGTGGTTTTATATGTTAGTGTAAGTAACTATTTTAGTAATAGTAAGACAAAAACTGATGAAATTGCTCGTTTAAAAAAAGAAAAAAACGAAAGAACAAAACAACTATAAGGACAAGATAATAAGACAAAATAATTAGTTATAAGCACAATGCTACATTATATAACGGTTAATTTTAAATGTTTGTTGCTGACTAGTCCACAAACAAAGATGAGCAAATACAAGACAATTATTGAAACAAATAAAGAATTGAAAAGGAAAAATTACATCATTATATTTTACCTTCCTGAAATCGAAGAAATCTTTGAAAACTAGCAAATGAGGTAAGAAAATAGCATCATTACAAGAAATTGGTGTGATATAGATAGAAATGAGAATGTTAATTAAACAATAGCCAAGTAAATAACAATTAATAATGAAAACAAGCCAACGAGCAGTAGCAGTCAAGAATAAATAATGAATGCAGTGAACAATGCACAATGTCGAAATTTACACTCTTGCACTACTAACACTAATAAATTAGCAAACTATAATTTTACTTGGTGATTGCAAATTTCTTTTTATTTACTGCACTACCCAAGCGTCCCAAGCGGATTAAACAAAATTAGTATCTTAATTTAAATGCATTTTTGAAGAATGCAAAAGCAACTAGAGAATTTCAAAAAAGTAAAAAAGCCTAAACGAATCAAGAGGTAAAACATGCTTAATGTGTCACACATAATTTATCTTGTCTAATGTAAGTTTGTAGTGTCTTCATTTCCTCGCGGCTTATTCTTTAAATTATGTTAAAATTCCCACAACAAACGCAACAAAAAACTATTAATTACGCGCGTATTTCGTAATTAAATTATATTTGAAACTACATTTTAATTATCACATATTATCAAATAAGAAAACTTCCAGAAAAATGACAGTTCTTGGCGACTTAAGGTAATTAATAAATGAAAGTGTCGTTTTTGCTTGTATTTTTGCATCATATTCGACTAAAGTTCTCACATGATATTAGCATTCCCACTTTAAGAGCTTTTTTGCAGGTATTTTAATTTTATTTTCGTATCTTCAATTTATTTTTAATCCCATTGAAATTGAAATCTTTACATGTTTCACTTGTAGTACAACTTAAGCTTAAAGCGTAAATGTAAAATATAAGAGATATGTCACTGTTCATGTAGCATCAATTAAAATTTGAACAATTCGTCACGGTATACAATTTTATAACTTATTTATCTGTTTTAAGTGCTACTTTTGCATATTTTAATCAGTTGCTTGGTTTACTTACAGCGAGTGATATTGAATTGCACTTAAACCTGACAGTCTTTATTAATCTCGAAATATGTTGTCTTACGAATCTCCTTTTCCTTTAGTCCATTTAATTACAGTAAGTAAATGACTAAAAACCAAACGCAGTTTATGTTATTGAACAGCGAGCAAAGTGGGAACAATTAACTTTCCATTCAATTGATCAGTTTCTGCTAAAAAAATACATTTTAATTTAAATATTCCTTTTTATAAGATTTTTAACTTTCTGTATATCTTTAAATCTTTTGTTTTCTAAGGAATTGTAATAACATAGGTTTTTAGAAAAGTTGTTGGTAATGTTTAGCATTTAGCAAAATTATAGTCCACTAGTTTTATAGTTGTTTCACTTAACCGCCACCATCTCAAATGCAATTCTTTCTGCTTTAGAAACTTTATATTGTAGTCATTACTGCATACACCTTTCCTTGATTGTTAGATTGTTACTATGTACGATTCTGATGTACTCGCATTTCTACAACATTTCTACTATTGTTTTGCACATGGTTTAAGAGTGAGTTTATGTTTTTCATGGTCAATTGTTTAATTCTAGATAATTTAGTCATGTCGTACACCATTATCATAACAATAAATTCATAACACTTAAAGAAAATGTTTGTCTGATCAAAAATAATATTTATCATTTTTATTTTCATAACTATCAAGGTATGTAGAATGCAAAACGCATGTGCCATGTGCTCATAATCTCCGCTTATGTGCATGCCAAGAGGAAATAAAATACAACGTGAATCGTTGATGCAGCGGCACTCGTCGTACCTCAACTCTTTCGATGATCTTCTTTGATGTTTCCGTACGTTTCTTTATGTTTGTTTCACTCTGGATGTGTATAAATGGCCGATTAAGATAACGGTGATAGTTGCCATACAGGAGTAACAGACCGCGTTGACCCTTTCGTTTGGTACACACATCCATCGTGTTTGTGTTTCTCTAACTTCTCATAAACGTATGCAATAACGCGTATGTAGAACACGCTTTTCTTTTGTTTTAGCACTTTGATAGGCAGATGACTGAAAATTATGGACATTTCTAAATTATAGTGCTTGCAACAAATTGTAAATGGAAAAGTTGGACATTTTCATTGATTATGTGATTAACGTGGTGTGAATGTTCAACTGATTAGAGCATGACATTCAATTTTATCAGAATGATGATAATGACAGTGTGTAATGATCTAAACATGAAATAATTTTATAATATCATAATATCCAGTGGTCGTAATTGCGTAATGTTTTGGAATTCGCATGTTATAGGCCACTAAAGAAGAATTGAAGTGAAACACATATATGTTGAATAAAAAGCATTTTTTAAATAAATGGTTAATCATTGTCATTTGTATGCTTAAGTTTTCGGTCGTTGAACTTTCTCGTATTGCTTATTTTAATACGAAAATATTGTTATGAAAAAATAACCGTTTTCTCAGCCAAATTTTTCGCGAAATAATTCATTTTGCATTTTTCATTATAAAATTCGTGTTATGCGTTGTGTAAATAATTGATGTGAAAATTAACATTGAACTATAGATCAAATCTTAAATAGATAATAAGCCAGAATGAGCTAAAATTAATTTATATCGTATAAATCTAAATATCGAAACTTAACGAAAGAAATCTACATATGCCAACATGATAAAAGAGTTTTTTGAACTAACTTGGATACAAGCATGTGTATCAATGTAACCCGTTTTTATAGAAATGTTATATTCAAAAAGAGCTTGTTGATTTTGACGTTGTCTCAGTTCATTGATACTACTAATATGTAAATGAGTGTTAGCTTTAAACTTTACATAAGAAAGAACAGCTAAGATGCTGATTGCTGATATAATGTATCAATACTTAATACTTACAACATACATAGTATGTTTAATTATGATGTATTTGAAAATTAAATACAGTTGCTTTTTGTGCAAATATCGCAAAATACCAATTCGCTCCAATTGTATGTCTCACGCCCACACTTTTAGTATCGTATTTTAACTGATTATTTCAGATAAGTTGAGCACGTTTCATTGCAAGTGTATTTTAATAGTTTAAAAAATAGTTAATAATAACTGTAACCCGTTATCACAATCTTTATTGATTTAATTTAAATTATAAATATTTGCAGTTAGAATCTTCAACCGATTCAAACAAAACCGTTATTAGCCCACCAGTATGACACTATAGTATACAGTGCTATTTTTTGAAACCGTCCAATGGCAATTAACATGGTAAAATTAATAATGCAAACAGTTGCTCTCTCGAACTTCATTTCAAAAAGATATAATAAGATTTAAGAATATTATATAAGTATAGGTATTTATATTAATTAAAGCAATGAGCAATTCAAAACATCAATATAATTTGTTTGCAATTAGTAAACTATGCAGATATAAATTACTAATAGCCATGGATGTCCACCTAAGCCTTGAATATATGGCTCGCGATAACGATACAATTTATTTAGATGCAAGACTTCGCCAATGAGAAGAATATTTTAATTAATTTATAAATAAAACAAATTTGCAAAGCAGAAAATTCAGCGCAAATTAACGCATCATGCATAAACAATGAAGTGTACATCCAATTTGGATTTAGACTTGCGCAAATAGTGATGTTTAATGATAAGTGATCCATGAATGAAATCACAAATAGCTATGCACAGTGAATTGTGAATACGTGGTGAATAATTGGAAATGCATGATAGAATAGGAAACATGCAAAGTGTATGGGTGCATAATAAATAATAAGTAGGCACAAGAATAGATTATAACTTAATAATGTAATGCGTAGATGTTTGGTAGTGAAGTGCATCTTGCACATTCCCAATTAGTCTTAGACTTAATTGGACAAGTAACATACATATTTCCTTTACATATTTACATTCATGGACGAATTTCTTGCAAAATCAATCCATAGTGTACCTAATCCTAAGTATTAATTGTGCTCCATAAGAGTGATTTAAAGTGTCAAACTTTTAGCTTTTATTATAGCTAGACTTTTATATAGCAAACTTTTGCGAAAATTTATTGTTTGCTAAATGTTGCATATATGATTATCTCAGAACAAACGCATGTTTTACTCACAGATGTGCTATAAGTGCATTATTTTAATATGCCAATAATGAAATAAGTTAAATGTTTACGATGGAGATTGTCAAGAAACCTACTAACCGAGTGCGTCAAGTGCGTGCTTTTAGCATCAATAGTTTTATCTACCCGATTGCCGTTACTCAACATCATAAAAAATGGCGTTCGCCGGCAATTAATGCCTAGCTACAATACAGTAATACAGTAAATATGCATAGAAAAGCACCTATCTGTTTAGAATAATACAACTCGTTCTAGCATCCTCTTACCGGAAAAACGTCCACAGTTTTATAACTTTTACTACACAACCAACAACAGCGAACGGTGCAACGGCAACAACGGTGAACACATTAAACACAGGAGGTAGTTACATTTTAAATTTTTATTGATTTAATCATACTAATATCTAATATTGCATTTGAATAGAAGAGATGTTTTCAAACATCAAACTTTTGAATATGTAAATTCAAAATGTTGAAATTTAGCGTGAGCGTAACTGAAATTTTGCAAAAACTAAAACAATAGTAAATCTTCCAGAGGCGTCGTTTCCGCCTTTCCAATTCCAATCAATAACTAAACTGGTATAATTTATTCAACAATTCCAGAAATTTTCGAGAAAACTAATTAAAGAAGATTTTGGTCCAAAAATTACATCTAATTTGTACATACTAATAATTAGGTGCAGGTGTCCTTAAAGCTGTTTAGATTCAACTGAAAACTGATACGTGATATTCAAACTGTAGGTATGGGGATAGGTAACAAGTAACAAGAGTAATTTTTGTAGTTTGTTATGATTTGCATAATTTCCCATCCGGACGACCTTGCCCTGGCTGAATGACCACCGTGGACGTCGCCGGTGCTCGTTGAGCGTGCGTTCCATCGAAATGACCATCATAAGCCATGAATGTTCGCGGCAGTCGTGGAAGCGTTCAACCAGCCGAGTCCGGGAGATTGGACCAACCAACCGGACAACAAAACAAGAACTATTCGTGTAGAATTTAATAAGAACAAAATAAGACAACACCGAACCAAACCAACAGAAAGCAAAATTTGCGCATAAACTTTAAATTGTCGGTTATGGTTTATAGTTTTACTCGGGATTATTTTATAACGTTGAATTACCATATAGTCAAAATTGCTAATGCAATTTTAATACCACTGAAGAAAGTATATTAAATTTAAATAAAGGTAACTTTTTATATGCAAACTATCAAAGCGCGTAGGAGGCGCGCTTTTTATGCAGAACTGCAACGTCTCAGTTTGCAAATACTCATCATGCGGATAATTATGTATCGGACTTGCATGAATTAATTATTTTAATTGTCGATTCGCAATTAAAATTGTTTTTCTCTTCAAAAATTTGAGTTGAAGTTTGGACCTTGTTGCTGACTAACATTTTTAATGCACCGATAGTCATTAAATATAAGTTAAAGTAGGATTCATTAAATTTAACATAAAAGTAAGATAAAACTTAAAACTTCATCTCTCAACTAAAAACATTAACTAAACACAGAAAAAAAATCTTATTTGTTTACATAAGTAGGTACGTAAATTTAATATTGATGCTTACCGTGAAACACAAATATCCTTATTAATTTTGATTTACCATTAATAAATAAATAAATACAAGTAGGTTCCAATGCGAATGTTAAAAAAATCAGTACACAGTCCACAATAAACAATTTTAAATATTTGTGCACAAAAAATACGAGTACATAAAAGTCAAAAGGAATAAGAACAAAATGAAAAGTCGATTCACCAAATTTAATAAAACTTAAAAAGGAAAAAGCAACGTAAACGTGCAACACATAACACGGCGGAGCGACTCAACTGCCGAAAGTCCGCAAAGCGACTGCTCGCTCGCTGTGGATGTCTGCAACCTGCAACTCCGAGCCGGTTTCGAACGCTCAACGTAAATCTCGTAGTCCTCCTAGCTAGTCCGCGTACGGTAAACGAGCCTGCCGTCTGGTCCTGCTTTTCTCAAACTTCTCTCCACTCGAGTTCTCATTCTCAACTTGCATGCCATGCAAGTGCTCCAAAGCAGTCTTGTAGAAATTGTTCGCAAGAGATTTCTGCCAAACTCCACATTTTTAGATTTGCACAAATTTTGAAATTAAATGTTACAATTTATAGGCTAGCTAGGCGATACTGCGATAGGCTAAGTATTGTAGGTAGCAAGTGTTGGGAAATTACAGAATCAATACACACATGCATGTAGGAAGAGAAGTAAAAGTAGACGAAGAAGTAGCAAGATGCAATAATGAAAGAAGAAGGTGGAGAGTTAATGCATCGAATGCAACCGGTTTTATATGGCAATGAATCCACCGTGCAGCGTGCAATGCATTGCAATAGAAGTTTAGAATGCATGTACTCACGCACGTTCGAACTGAACTTTAAAGATGTGTAGAGGTTGATTTTGGGCTGGTTAATTAAACAGGTGAGTTTTTGTAGTTGCGTAGGCACTTTCTTAATGCTTTTTAGCAGCCATTTTGCGACAACAATGCGCAATCACCTTAAACCACTGCCTTAAACTTACCAATTTCACTTATTTTTAAAAGACTGGAGAGTTTCGAAAAAACAAAGGGAATTAAATAAGACAAACATAATATTAAAATTATGATATATTATTAATATTAAATAGTATTCACAAGACATACATATTAATCTTTCTTACAATTGATTCACATCTTCACTAAACTTGCTTTTGCTATATTAGTATAACTTTCAACTCGAAAAATTAAATGTTTTTATTTCTTAATTAGTTACTTCTAATTACAATGACAATATAAAATGTTTTTGTTTCCAAACAGTATTCATAGAATGAATAGGAAAGTGAGTTTTCGTCCTTGAGGTTCTTGAGTAAGAAGTCGAACCAATATTAATTATTTAACTTATTAGAGTAAAGTATTGCTACAATGTCATTAAATTCTTCCAAAAATCTAAGAATTTATGTAAAAAACTTACACTATACATTGATGAAAATCTAATATTATTTATTTACAACTGCTTTGTCAAGTAAGGTTTTTTCTTTTTGAAACTTCGTTTTAAGTTTTATTTTAAAAATACAGAAATGAAGTAATGACTATTTCATAATTTCACATTGTATGCATTTGCTTTGGTTCATAGACTTTGTTTCAGTATTTTTAATGAATTCGTCGTTTTGCAAAAATATATCTTTAAACTTTTACAATTTTCTACAGTCGGTAAGTATATTAATTCTTTGGATGACATTTATTTAAGAAATATTTAAATATCCAATTTATGGGAATGATTTGTTTACTAGAATTAATCAATGTATCTAATAATTTTGTAGATGTTAAATACACTCATTAATTATAAATTAATAGATATTTATACAATAATGTGAGTTAAATTAAGTACGTTAAGATATTCGTACTTATTTAACTGTTTATCAAGTAATAAATATAAATAAATATTCACGCAAATTATTATATTATACAAGATACATTAATCAAAATCACACAACTCTTACTTATACGCCATTATTTCAAATCAGCTATTTTTAACAAAACTGTCGCTACAACTGATATTGATTTATAAGTTACACAATATCGTCCATTGCATTTCCTCAAATATCATACACAAAGAAATTACTGGTTAATGAAATATGATCCTTCAATATATTAAATATTCCGTTATCAGTTATCATTTTCGTTTATGGCAATAATTAATCACGTTAATCTTTATAGTTTAATTTAAATTCTTAAATCTAATGGATCAATTATTAATTTTATAATTATTATTTCGATAATTAAAAATAGAATTCATCAAATAGGTCAACAGCTTCATTCATATTTCATATTTTTTATTAAAATTTAGTTTTATTTAGCTCTTTTCATAAGTTATTTCTCTTTTTCATCAAAATAAAACAATTTGCAATTTGCCATTGTGTCGTCCTGAATCGTGTTGATTATTCACTTTGCGATTGCGATTCTACAAATTGGCTATTAGTAGCAAAAGGCAAACTTATTCTAAAGGCATATTCTGTTCATATTACTTTTGTTTTTGTTCATAGAGGTTTAGCGAAATATATTAGATTTTAGGTAATTATTAAACCTATATAAAACAAAACTTGGATTGAGACTAAAGTTACTCTCATAGGAAAATTGATTGCTTTGTATTTGAAGTTGAAATGCAAAAGAACCCTGTAATAATTATTTCGTTTTTTATTAGATTTAAGAAAAGAGAAATGGCAAATATAATTCAGTGGCAACTCTTTGTATTTCATTTTTTTATATTTCAAATATTTAATATAACTATACAAGTTGATTACTTTCATTTTTTATATGTTTATTATTGATACGAGTGATTGCTTGTAACTTTATTTATTTCATTCTCTTATTATTTGCTGACTTCTCCATTTAGTTATTCAATATTTAAAGATAAGGTTATAAAAATAAATAATATAAATGAAAAAAGACAAAACAATGGATGATGAAGAATGATAAATATGTATATAAAATGCTAAATGCTTTCATTTTGTATATTTGCTTTTTGGTTTTAGTTTCGTTTTGGCTCATTTCAATACTAAGTTTAATTTACTATTTAAAACAACAAAACTACACTACACAATTCGAATAAATTAAAAAAATAATAATAAAATAAATTGGTAATAAATATAAATAATCTCATAATAATGAGAGATTCATAATAATATTTCTTGTCATACATGCTTAATTTATTTGGTTTTGCTTCATTTTCAACGAAAAATATGTTCGTTTTCAACTTGAATATTTAAATTACTTAACTAAATTTATATTACTAATGAGATTTCGTTACGATTTTGCATGTATTTAGTTTAGTTATTATTAATCGAATACCTTAATTAAATAATTACTAATATAAACAATGTACATATACAAATTGTTAAAAAATGATAAACTGGAAAAGTCTTCGAGATTCGTTATGTTCTGAATATTAATATCTGTGATTAAACTTGCTTTGGGAGATTGATGTAATCAGATTCAGATCTAAATAATAAAATATTAAACTAAATAAAAATAACATAAGGATACATTTAAATAAATAACAAAAATTGTATAATTTATGGCAATTAATTGGCAGGCTACTAAAAAATCACCTTTGAACTAAATTTCGCTTATTTTTTTTGGTTTTCATGACACTGCAATGTACAAAATCAAAATCTTATTATCAATCATTCAATAGAATAAATAAAATATGCTTGATTTACAACCTATCTCATTCGAAATTCAAACTGGCTTGAAAATGTTTTTCGTATTAAATATTTATGTTAATGCCTATTACGTGGTAAATTTAAAAATTGCTTTTATTTGTTTTAGTGGGTATTGTTTAGCATTAGATCGCAGTGGAATATTTCTAACTTTGTACTGTTTTGCCTTGTTTTATGTTTATAATAGTTATTTCTCTTTTATTTCTTCATATTTCATATTTAAATAATGTTTTACTGTTTTATATAAGTAGATCATATCAATTTTGTTTTTGTTAATTTTTCATTTGTTATCTTTATATGTATCATAAAATACCATCAAGATCCACACATCATACAGGCACTATTGTTAAAGTTACATAAATATTTCATTTTCATTTGTTTTCTTTCCTGGAAACTACTTATACTTTAATTATAATGTGTACTTCATTTTACTCATTTTTGCTTGATTCACTTTTATTTTACAAGTATGAATTAATACTATCATTTTCTAATTATAAGTTACTTAATTTATATAAAATGGCGGTTTTAGTCGTATTTTTTATACCATGGGATAAAAAATGATGAAATGATATAATTGAGCAAATCAATTCGAAATTAATGGAATTACATGCCGAATGTACTTTGATATAAATTAGGCATTTGCAAGGGCTGTAATGATACATATGTGTGATACGAAGTCATTTCCGCGCCAGGACTCGTCGGAACACCAATCTTACGCAAACGCATCTTTTCCTCATAAGCATCCCACCCGTGTTTGGGCTTATTAAGATTACGATGTTGATAGAAAACTAAACTAATCCGTGTCGGATTCAATCGATTTGGGTTTTTCAATGCAGTCGTTGCGTGAAACTCATACTTAGCACATTCAAACAGAACGCTGCCGTGACTTAGGGCAATTGCAAGACCGCCAATGGTGGAATCTTTGAAGGCTTCCAAATTCTCCGATATTTCTGTGACTGTACCGACTGGCGGTTTTGAATATTTAGCCGGAATTGCATTGTGCCCCGGTAATAGCGGTAACAAATTTGGCAACGTTGGAAAACAAGACATGTTAGCAATAGAAGGGTGTACATGAGGCCAGGGATTTGGCAACGCGGACACTACAGACAACTGATAATCGGGAACAGGGTAACTTTTCGCATCGTTATCTTTCGTCGGATGTGTTTGTGTTTGGTAATAGAGCGACGACGGAAACGATTGCATAGGCATATGATGTTCACCATAATCGACAACTAGTTGATTACTTGTGCTATTTGAACCTGAGTTGCTATCTTGTACTTTGTGATCGACGGGATGTTGCTGTATAGGCAGCATCCCGTTTGTATACTGCATATTTGTTGCATTTTGTTGCGGATTTAAATATTGTGTTGGCGTGTACGAATACGGTGTGATAACCGGATATGTTACGTTAAAGGCAGTGCGCGGATTGTTCCAATTGTTGAATTGATTTTCCTGTCTGAATGGATCATAAGCTTGATTTAAATTGAGATAAACTAGAGATCTTGCCGACCCGGAACGGGAAGTTTCATGGGTACTTGTTACTTGGTTACTTTGAAGATCACTGGGAGATTGGGGATTATTGTAGTCGTTCGGTAATGCTGGCGATGCTTCGTTTGTCGTTGTTCGTCGCTTTTGAGGAGTTTCCTGAGTTTTCTTGCCGCGTTTACATGAAGCCAATGGCACTGTGCGCATGCGCACTTCACATTTATAACTACAACAAATAAAAAATTATTAATTAAATTTAAAATTGTACAAACCAATCCGATTAAAGCAAGCAAGTAAATCTTGCAACAAAGTACGTTACCTTTTAAGCACTTCAATGCATCCTTGTTTCATTTTGATATCTTGACTAGCTCCAAATTCATCAGTTGTGTCAACAGTATACAAAGGTAAAATATGTAATTGTTCGTCACAAGGCTGTTGTTTAGTCAAAGTAACAACCGATGTGCAACCGTCAATCATATTATGTGTGTCTTTATGCGCATGAGCACAAAAGTCCAAACAGGCTGTAACACCCGAAAAAGGTCTTCCCAAAGACAAAGTTTTCTGTCCAAGTCGACATTCCATACCATCTATGTTATTCTGACATTGATTCTTGAATGAAATAGGCGCAAGTGTCCTGTACAAAGGCTCGAGATGTGTTGCCAAAGATTGCAATGTATCTTCAATGTGTTGTTCGTGATTTTGCGAGGATAGTCGAAACTTCCTCACGCTTTTCGAACGGGCGAATTTACAACCATTGTAGTACATGCTCCATGAACAACCGAAGGAAAAACTAGCGCCACATGTATCAGGATCTAGTCCTTGACATGCACAGTTGCGTTGTTCGTTAGTGCTGCAACGCCGCGTGGTTGGCAAACCAAACTTGTTGAGTTTCTCTGTGAGTAAAGTGTACAAATCATTGGCTTGGGCTTGCCGAACGCCGTCCCAAGCAACAATGCACACGACTATAAATGCCGAGAAGCAGAAATGTCCTCGGCGGTGTTTGACGATAATCAGATACTTTTCATGGCGGTTTGACCGGCGTAAAACCTGATAATTAAAAAAAATCAATGAAAATCAAGAACTCCTGGAAGTAAATTTGGCAATGGTGTAAAATGTTGATATGAGACACTTACCCATTTGGCAATTGGACAACCCTGTACAGATTTGCCCTCCTTTCCAGTATATTTTATCTTCTCGATGCGAATGGCTGTGCCCTGGACGCCAGTACGATTTTCAAGGTCCTTGCGTAAGTTGGCTAGGTCATTTGAGCAACCAAGATGTGTATAATAAGTGCCTGGCTCCGGTGGTAAGCTTCCGGATGGAAAACAATTGCATCTGGGTATTTCGTTCCCCATATTTGTTTTGACTTTAGTCTCTCCATCTTGTCTCGTTTCTTGCCCACATTCGATAGATGCATTTCCATTAGTTGCGAATTGATTATGTTTATGCATAAAAGCAGGTTGATAGTAATTGATTTGAGTATGATAATTGAGATTCGCGTTGTAGAATTGGTCGTGATTGAGATGTTCAAACCGAGGATTGTGTCGAGCGAGTACGCTCGACTGCAAGCCACCACCGTCGCTTCCTATACTATCTGAGCGACGATGGTGGCTATACCATAAAAAATGACCGGTCTGTTTATTGTGTTCGTCCTTCTGAGCATCCTCCATCTTCTTATCCTGCTGCTTATTCAGTATCATGGTCTTAATCCGCGAGTTTAAGTTCACCCGATGCGCTTGATTGAATTGATCGCCTGGATTGTGATGATTATTCTCATTCTCATACTGATTGTTGGTATCTTGTTGTTTGGCACTGTCATTCATTTGGTCCTGCGCTTGTTGTTGTTGTTGTTGCTGCTGTTGTGCTTCCCACATCATATGATGTGCACCATCATTGCTCACCCATTGTATCTGTTGCTGATGTGAGGGCTCTTGGTTGTTGTCTCCGCCGAATTGACCTGGATATCCACTAGAGTTGTGTGAAACTAGCGGCGGATTGCTGCTCACTTGAGGATATCCAGGTCTCTCGTTTCCCGAATTGGAGTTTGCATAATTGGGCGTCGAGGTCGCGTTCGCACTCGGCGAGAAACTCGTCGTTGATACCGACGCAAAACCGTTGGTCGGCTGGTAATTCTGATTAGGCGTCTGAATATTCCCATTCACCGAGTTTGGACGTGATAAGGAAGGCGGTTGATTGTCGTTTGGTGGTGTCGCGGGCGGAGCGTAGTTCTGCATGTATTCGTACGTGTTCATATTGCTCCGCTGACCATTGTTTTGCTGCGGTGTTTGCGATGATTGCGTTTGAGCTTGCGACTGGGATTGTTGCTGCTGCTGCTGTTGTTGGGATTGGGAATTGACTGGACTTGGACTAGGCGTATAGCTGCCGTTTGTTCGTGGCGTTAATTGCTGCGTGGGGACGCTGGGTGGTCGCGTGCTCGTTAACACTTGCACGGCCCCCGTGTAGAATGTGTTCGTTTCGAATGTGGGTTGTTGATAAGTCGTTTGATAGATACCGTTGGGGTACTGTTGCGGCGGGTACGCTTCGAGGGTCCCTTGCTGTTGAGGTGGCGCAATTTGCTGGATGAATTGACCCTGGGGCCAGGTTGGTACTACTTCTGGAAAAGCGTGAAATTGTGCTTGATTCGATTTGTTAGTGATTTGATGCGTAAACGCGCAAATTGCATGCGTGATTGAATCGCTGGGATTATTTACCTTGCGGGGCTGAGGAAGGATCTGCTTGCCACACGGTTGGTGTCGTGAATCTGTTAGGGTCAGCATAGAATGGCATTGGCGTCTGCAAAAAATCATTAAACATAATCTAAATGTTGATTATTTAGATTAAGCATCATTTCAAATAAGAAAAAAATCCAAAAAAATGTTATTTAAAATTTCAACGAGGAAAGATTTATTAAATGGTTAATTTAGTTCTTTACCAAAATACCAAACAAATCCTCAACACAAATATGATTCTATTTTTACAAGAAATAAATACAGGATAAAATGATATGGTAACACGCCACTTAACCGCCTAAACGATCTTCGTGACATAGGAACGGCAAGGGACTAGACATGACACGGAAAATGTACAAATAAATGTACACAACGAAAACGAAGGCAACTTGGGACTGCTTTGGCTTTTCCTTTTGGGGGGTAATATCGGTTCGGGAAAGCGTCCCTAGAATGGGCTAGGTCAGTTACACATTCTCGATGCTCGTTTACTACACTACATAGATATAGATATCAAGAAGGGTAAGTCCCCAATCCCCGATTCTCTCAACTCTCAACACCGGGAATCTGGGAAAGCGCTCCTAAGATAGAAACACTCGAATCGGAATCGCGTTAACCTTTTCGGACCTATATCTATAGTGGGCGCCATGCACACCACACGCTTTCACGAACTCATTCATAATCACAATACAATCAGAAAGAACTACTCATGTTCAATGTTTACAATCGCATTCAACACGTGGTAGGGTAGGGTTGAACTGTTAGTTTTTTTATCACCCTAATATGGAATTATGATTTTTTTTAATAATCGAACTTACCATTGTTTGTTGTTGGACTTGGACGGGTTCTTGCTTTATCATATGAACGGCAGGTTGCGGACTGGGACGCGAAACTGGTGCGGGTGGATCATTGTTCGCCGCGTTGTTGGCAATGGCTGCTGCGGCTGCTGCCTTCCGACCGCGATAGCTCTGAAAAAATGATATAAACAAATCAGACATGTTCACTGCACGAAGATTTCTACACTACTAAAATCTGTTGCTTCTGTTACTTCCCTGCATCTTGCATCATGTTTTCTTTTGCTTTCAATAGTTAGTAAAGAAACTGGTACTCATCAAATTTTGTTTAATGAACCGTTTTGACGTTTGTATAGAAAACCGAAGATTGTATAAACCAAACGCTTTAAATATTGTATACCAAAAATTAATACCATTATAGGCGCATATTTCGGATGCCTGCAGGTAAAAAATGATTTTTAAAAATCCGTTAGTACATTAGTACTTACCCACCACATTTTGAATTCACGAATTTCTAAATATTCAATTCCTTTTCATGCTGATGAATGTTTGGCAATGAAATGACAACATTAAATCCGCAAACAAATGGATATCAAACAAATAAATAATAACACAACAAGGGCGAAAGCAAAAGATATAAAAACCCATTTTGTTTATGTATCAGTTTAAATCAACAGAAAGTACAAAAATATCGACAACATTGTAATGAACATTGATGTGTATTAATGAAACTCATTATTTTTATTTGCTAATGCGAATACCTGATTGATGAATGGTAGTGAGAACATTTTTCTGGTTCTCGTTTTGTTGTGTTTGCAATTAATAATTTATACGTTGGGTAAATTTGCCGCCAAGAATAACTGTTTAAAATTTATTTCTACTGTACTTTTACTGCTTTCTGGCTTTCGCCTAAAATTTCTTCGTAAGCTTGCCGATTATAAATGTTGAATAATATATATTTAATTTAAATTTTTAATTGTTAATTAATTTAATTTTACTGGCAATGAAATACCGCGCGCGTTGTCACGCTAAATGCGTTATCGAACGTACAGGGGCTTATCTAGAAAAAACACTAACGAAGGAAGCATCGTATGCCCGACCAAAAGTCGGCAAGCCTCCCGCAGGATTCGCAGGCTTCAAGTAAAAGCCTGCAGCACAAATAGTCGCTTGCTCCCACGCGCTTGTAGCTGAATTTTCCGGGAAAGCCTAATGAAAGGAACGTACGTCTTGGATTCGTTTAAAACGTGGTAGCAACCGTGCAACGCGTACGCACCTCACGAATACTACCGAACATAAACGAAAGGACGATATTTGAATTTTTTCGAGACTTTGATACTGCCTACATTAAAATGTAAACCTAAATGAAAGTAAAATTGATTGCTTTCCTGAAACATATTTGTGAGTGTATTATCGATCGGTAACGCGTCGACTATAGAGAAAGAGCCGTTTGTAGGGAGTTTATTGTCGTATTTCGTGATAGATGTGCAAATGAGAGCGTCAAATGGGAAGAGCACATTTAAAGCTTCCTGCTTTAAACTTCTAATCTAATGCGAATGCGAACTGCAGCGGAAGCAATGTCGATAATAAATTAAGCGTCATGTTACGCTAGCCAGGCAGACGATGAAACAACGTTTTACCTGCGAAACCTTTTTATTGGAACATCCCAGGGATGCGTTATTTTTGTTAGCTTTGTTGAATATTGTATAAGCACTTTAGGAGTTTTTGATTCAGTTGAACAATAAAATATAAGAAATTTTAAACAAAGAATTACAACTCGCACTCAGATCAATTTATCATAGAGCGTATATAATGAACAATCCTAGGCAACCAATAAAACACAAGACGTGAATTTTTGCTCTTTTGAGATTTGGAAACATGCATGTTTCACGTTTAAAAATGTATTTGTTTAAATTAAGTTTTTTGCATAAATTGCCTAAAATTATTTTTACTTCATGTACCTATCTCTAATTTAACTAATGTTGAATGTAATTTATAATTTATTCCAAGATACAAAACTGCTTATGGCTAGGAATATGGCAGAATATAATGGCAACGCAAATGTTAGAATGGAAATGTTCTAATAAAATTTTTATCAAAAGTCGTATAATTTTGGCGCGCGCTGTACTTCAAACCGTATTTCGTAGTCATATACTTTAGGATAATTGCAAATTTAGTTCGGGAAAATGTGTATATGTGTGCTTGCATAAAGCGTGCCGTCGAATGAGAGTAGAGAGAAACCGGCAGCTTTCGCATGCGCTGGAAAATAAATCAATATTATGAAAGGAAAGCGAAACGCGAAACGCACCACCGATGCGTTTTGTTCAGTTCAAATGGTTCAAATGTTGTTCACGTTCACTATAAACCCTGTCAAAGACGGACTACCGTCAACATTGAGAGAGATGCAAACGGTAAATGCACGCACCAAGCGCCCACGACCAGCGTCGCTTCCCGGCGTTCTCTTTCTATTTGCGTTCAAATAAGGAACGATGAACGAGCGTCGTCGGCGTCGGTTAGCTCATATGCGGGATTCGAGAGTTTCGTTTCAGTGGTGCGTTCACGTTGCCGGGAACGCCGACGCCAAATTCTCGCCAACGACGATAGACGTCTATTTCGAACCGAGAAAGACTTATTCAAATTTTAACGCATCAACAGAGATACAAATTGCTTCAACATTTATTTTATATGAATGTATTTCGAATGTTTACAATCCTTCAATCCTTGCAATCCTTTTCGTAGATGTGTATTGAATTTATTCCAGCAATAAAAAAGATCTGATTTTCCCTTATTCTAAATTCGAATCTTGTTCTTCAAACTACAGGATGCTAACATTTGAATGAGGATCAAACATCAGCTTGTTTCTTGTTATCCTTATGAATTTAGTATTTGTGTTATTTCCAATGAATAATACGGTGGTGCGAGCGAGGTGAATGGTAATTCCAAAGCTGTCAAAATGCTGATTCACCAAAATCAATAAATTGATTCGTGCTGAATTCGAATGTAATTTTTGCCAAAACTTTATAGAATCATGCCCAAATTAATTTCATGTGTGATATGCTAGATTGAATATTCGAAATGTTCAGAATGTAACTTACCCCTCCGCCTCGTCCTTTCCCCCGTCCACGTCTACTTTCTCCTCGTACGTAACTGGGGTCCCCATATAGATTCTGCTAAAACAAATAAATTTCATTAGAAAAATACTCCAAACTATATTTTATAGTTTTAATTAACATTATAGTTTGGCTCAAATAAAAAATTGGTAGCCTGGAAGCGCTCCAAAAGAAGCTCCAAGTCTCTACTAATAAAATTCATAATAAAATTGTGTTCAGTGGTTTATTCAAACATCTTTCATTATTTTTTAGCAATGCCAAAAATTCATATTATTCCAGTCTGGCTATATTTTAGCTTCGAATAAAATTCTTGCGTCTGGTGGCATCGGATTGTCGACGAGTAGCGTTGCGTTACGTTGCCCAACATATCCGGTAGCGCATTGGTGCCAGGTGTGCACCCCGTCATCAAAGATCGTAACGTACTGCTAAAAGCTAAACGCTATTCTACCACTTGATAGCACATATGCATTAAAAGTGCACAATCATTCGTTAAAGTGTAGATCACATAAAATACAATGTACAATAAATCATTAAAATGAAAATGAATGATAACAACAATAGAAAGACGCGTAAAATTTGAATTACGCCTAATTCAAGTGCTGCGTTCGTGTAATCACTCCGAGACCTCAATCGCCTATTTTCCGTTCTTTTATTCCAAAATGAGCTAACAGATTCAAATCTGCTCGCGTTCTTGTTTGTAATCGAGAGCAAAGCG
>JARJDT010005786.1:0-34155 GCA_030264655.1 Leptusa sp. GC000079
CTTTACCTAATTGTTGCAAATTTCAAGTATTCTAAGATTTCAAGCTTATTTATAATTCATAATTTACTTTATGAATTATAAATCACTAAAGAGTTGAAACAGGCGCCGAATTGGACCAATCAGGAGTTTAATAATATTTATTGAACTCTTGACCCTGTTTAGTTAGTTACTACACATTGACATGAAGCGATAGTTTTGTACTATAGATCACGATAATTTGTTTTTTTAACTCAAATAAACATATTAGATAAGACTGAAAGCGAAAACAAAATAAATAAAACACGTCGGAATTGTACTTGTATAATTTATTTAATAGTTTTTATTTTTGATATGTAATAACACAGATTTCCTATGAATATTTGCACTCATTCTTGGCTATTTATTTTCTGTATAATACTGCAAGTTAAAGCTATGAATTAATTCCCTAAATCTACTAAAAATCGAGCTAAAAATATTCGAGTGCAACACATAGATAAACTATCTGTTGTTGTCCTTCCTAAATTTCAAATTTTCCGCTATAAAATAAATTGGTGTTCTACATTCTAAGATTTGTTGCAAAAATCATCGCTCAAGAAGAACATTAAGATATTCATGAAAATCACATTTGTACAAAGTAAAATAAAGTAACAATAATATCACATACAGTACTTAAAATACGTAAAATGTACTTATCACTATGTTAAATGTCCCAAGTTATGATTAGCCGCCAGGCTGTTAGGACTGTTGAAGTCCTGAACAGTAATGTAACATGAGTACTGAGAGACCATGAATCTTGGCATCTGCTTGCCCTAAAAGAAACGCCAGTTTCGCGCGCTCTACCTCAACATCTTCGTGATTAAGCCTCTTAATCAAGTCCGCATGTTCAGTTGTCACCACATCGAACGTTTTCTTCAATTCAACCATCTACATTGACAAAAATTACACTAATATAGAAAATTTTGAAAAACAATGATGACTTACCATCGCATTTATTTTCTCGATCTTTTGATCTGGAATCATAGTGGCATAAAGTTGTCTTCCGGACTCTCTAGCAGTTTCCATAATATTCTCGTCAGTTGCACAGATGAGCATTTGGTCCAGCAGCTTGTTGATGGCATCATGCGATTCCTGGTTTTGAATCTCCTCCAAAGCTGCTGCACAAAGAGAAAACGGATTGCTTAAGACTAGCGAATGTTTGCGTGATGGCGTGCGCTGTGGTGATGGTGGCAAACTGCGCGATTGTGATGCTGTTATATGTGCACCTAGAATGTAAAACAAGTCAATTTATGAGTTGTTGCACGTGCAAATCAGTGTCAGCAAGAATTACAAGCGAACAGTACCTGGAATCGACAAATTATTAACGCTATTAACACGTTTTATGGGAATATTATCGCTTCCAGCATCATCATCCATGGAATTATCATCAGCGTTGTCGATGATCATTTCCGGTTGATCTGACAAGTCACTCTTGAGACTCGCCCGATCAACCAGAATGCAATCGGTGCTTAATTGACATTTGTTAATGCATTTTTTATGGCAGCACATTCCGCAATCTCTACATTGAACAGCATCTTTCAGCCAAATCTTCTTCGAGCAGAAATCACAATGAATACTTCGATGGAATTGCGTCCGGACAAAATCGTGATTGGCATTGTTACCAGATTTCAGGATGATTTTAGGTTCGAGGCCTGGTTCCAAGTCGGAAACGGTTGAATTCTTGCGTTTTAATTCAATATCTTCATCATGATTCCAGACGAAAGAGAGCAAAATGTCTCCATAGCAGAAGACATGTTCGAAACCAGAATGGGACATTAAAGGATGCGTGTTAATGTTGGGTGGAGTGTTGTTCGGTGGCAGGAACGAGAAGGTCCTTGTATAGTGTCCCAAAAGCGAGTTGCAACAAGCATTCAGTATCTCATTGAGTGGAATATTCGCATATCCTAAGAGGACTTCCCGCTGACTATTCGTTCCCCAAACATTCACATTCAAATATTTCGCGGTCTCTTTCAACGTGAAACAATACTCGTCATTGAAAGACATCACTGCACTCAAAGGCAACTCTCGACTTTTATGCACATTGATTAAGTTGTCTTCGTTTTCTTTGTCTTCGCCAGTGTCAGTTCGAATTATTTCGGGCACTTCCGAAATTGAGTTCTTCTTGGCCAAAAAGTGAACTGGTACGCAAATGGCATGTTTGAAGCCGTGTTGTGGTGTACTAGGTAGACTTGGGGTCGGCGTACTTTTGTTGCTGCTCGTATCACCGGAAGCTTTCTCGTTACCGGAAGTCTTGCGTTTTCTTAGAGTGAAATTGCCCAAAGTCTGTGCAAATTTCGACATGTTTTCGTTCCCAGCAAGACGCAACTTGCTCGATTTCTTCGTCTCGATTTCCTCATTCTTGTCCAATATCACAAAACTATCCGACGAGTCGAGCTCCTCATCATTTAAACTAAGTATTGGGGTTGCCTGGATTGGGGTTTTCTCAGTTGTCTCAATTGTCTCAGTCTTAAGTGTCCGCAGCGCATAGGTATTTGTACTGCTGCGTTCAATTTTGAAACTTATGTTATCGGCCGTTATGGATTTGATGATTTTACTGATGTGCGACACGGTGCTTATGTTTTTATTCTCAATGGCGAGGATAACGTCGCCTTGTTTCAGGCCTGAGTAGTAAGCGGGTGTTTGGGGTGTGACACTCTCCACTGTCACAGTGCTATTCATCTCCTGTTTGAAGATGACCCCCAAGGTTTGCTGCCTGATTTTTGTGAGAGTTAGTTCTAAAATTAGCGAAAAACAATTCTCCTTTTCCTTTTCTTTATCTTTCTGGTTTTGATATAAGCATGTAAATGGAACTGTGTCGATCGTAAAAGTGTAGTAGACATTGGTAATGTCTGGAGGGGCATCTAATCTTGAGATATCCCCGCAGGACAAAACAAGTTGTCCTTGCGAGAGCATCTCGTTCTCTTCGGTGTCCAATTGGCCGGGATCAGTCTTGACAAAGAAGGGTTTGTAGCGGATTTTGTAGTTGGGCAAGGTGTGTTTGCGCTTGATCGCTTTCTTAATTTGATTGACGATCAAGTTAGTGATGTTTGATTGGAGTTGTCTGCCTTGGAAATGCGACTCGACGGCGAGTTCAATTTGGGGATCTGTGTAGAAACTGAAGGACCAATGCGTATAGGGGATGCGTGTGAATTGCAATCTGCCTATCCCATTGATATGCTTCACTTTGATAGATAAATAGGCTGTTTTGCCGAATTTCATTTTAGCGTTAACAGACAATAGAAAATTTCCAGTATAATCTAATTTAATTGACAGATTGAGGGTGTCTATGTGTCCCTCGGTATTATCCAGCTTAATGCTATCCAGTGTTATGTCTTTTATATCTGGGAATTGCGATCCCAAGTGCATATCCCTAATCTGCAAAATCAACCATTAACTTTTATTTTTCTCTCTTCACCAATCACAAATAAAATTAATGTTAACTTACAGTAACTGCTTCAAAAAATTTCCCAATTGTTGTCTTAGTAAGCAACTCATCAAATTCCATACTTAATTTTCGGTGAAGCCACCCTTTGATGCTTTCAGAATGTCTTAACTCATGAAATAAAAATTGGAGCATAAGACTTATTGGTAAACTTGTACTGGAAATGTCTTTGCTTTCAAGCTTTTTCTTAATTTCCTATAAAATCAATCACTTTCACTTAACGGAAATTACAAAAATATTAATTATTTTTTACCTCTGGAAGGCTGAAGGCCTCATTGTTAATTTTCTTCGGCGTTTCCGCAATGGGCCCCTTGTTAAAATAGCGCACAAGAACATAGTATTGCACAATAATAGTTAAAATAATTCCAATCAGAACAGATATCACAATTAAAACGAGTAAATTGAAAAAGTCCATAGTTGATTATTTCGTAATAACGAAATAAGTCGAGAGTTAAAAGCGCGTTTACTAGCGATCAAACGATGTTAAACACATTATGAGTTAAGCGACTTGTGATTTGTGGTCGGCATTTCCGTCATTAATTATTTATTCTCATTTGAGAAGGGTCAATAAAATCGTTATATTTAGAAAAATCATTTCCTTGAATACGCAGTTGTGTATTTATGAACGCACATCTTTGTTTGGTTTTGAATGCTTTAAAACAATAGCTTTCTGGTTGAAAGTGTAAAACAGCTGCCACGCACAGCGAAATGGAACGACTGTTCACATATATCGATTTTCAGTTTGTGCCTACATTATTTTCTTATCAATTAATTAGTTGCAAACATAGTAAAACACCCACACACTCGCTTAATACTGTTTTGAAGGCTTTCTTATGTAACTTTCTGTTTTTGTTATCTTTCTGTTGTGAACATGTTGTGATGCTTTGCAGCATCTCATATGGTGCAAGAATCAACAGATTTCATCTCCCATTTTGTTCAGTTGGCTGCAGACTTTGCATCCACAGCGATTGAGATGAATCTGCGTGGGAGTAAGGAAATGAAGAAGTGATGCTGATGGATTTTATAGGTAGAAACTACAAGAAAATTGCAACAAACACTGTAATAAATGAGAAATAGTGCACCTTTATAGGATTTCTTCTTGTGCGCATTGTGTTTTATATATTATAATATTTTATTTATACGATTTTCATTAAAAAATTGGCTTTAAAGCGATGATTTTTTTTCGTTTTTTTTGTTATTTGATTATAACACTAATGCAAATAGTCTAACTGATATCTTTAGATTAATCATAAATTACATAAATATACATAACATAATTACGAAAAATGTCATATATTAGTATTATATTTATATAGTATGTATAAATCTTATTCATTTCTTAAATGTTTGCTTCGCGGAATTTTTTTAAATTTTAAAGTCATGTAAGTTTTATACACATTGGTTTGGAATCATCACACAGCTTAGATGTTCTTAAATTTTTCAGAGTCTCATTTCTTGTTTTAACAACTCTATAGTTAGATAATTTATGCACTTAGAATTTATTTATATAACAAGATAATACTTTCTTATAATTTTCCTTTCAACGTTTTCAGTATTCCTAATCATTCGTTATATTTATACATCGCATTATAACTTATCGCAGCATCATTCTTAAAATGTGGACAGGTAGCTCAATCTTCCCTTGTTATAGTTAGATTTAAAATATAAAATTTGGACTTGAACTCGTATGTTATATTTCTAATATTTTCTTAATAATAATTAATTTCTGTAAAAGTATTTCGAGTGTGTCACAAAGAGAGAGTTACGAAGTGGAGAACACAACAACTTCGGAAAATCAGTTGCGATTTAGTTTATTATTTAATTTATTTATCAATTAGTTAGTCAGATGTTGGTATAAGCTTGATGCCCACCGAAGCGCGCATCTTCGTTTCGCAGCATCGAAATCCACACAGACGAGACAATGCACACGAAACTTGTGTTTTGACGTGTTATGTATGGAAGTGTAGAGCTATAATAGCTATAGGGGAACATTATGATTGGTTTGATTGACTTCGTATGAATTTGCAAAACAAATGAGGTCGTGCAAACTTAGAAGAACTGAAGAAGTAAACCGTGGCGATTGATTGGCAAAGTTAAGAGTCGTTTATTTAATAAATGCTGCTTCACTTACATTAAATTGGAGAATGTTAGAGTTTAATACTTTATATTGTTCTATAAATTTTTGTGAATTGGGCAAATTTTTCATCTTTGATTTCGTTAATTATAATATGAATTAAATAACTATCTTATAAATTTACCTACATGAATAATGTGAAAATGCAAAATGTTTGTGACCAATACACACATCATACCAGATAATTAAGTGATTAAAATTAAGTTAACAATTTGTATAAATTAACAATAGTTTGCTTAACTTTTGGATAAATTACAATTTCGATAGCGTACCAAACATTATTTCATTTAATTTAACATAATAACTAAAATATATCAATAGATATTAATGGTAGGTAGTAAATGAGGAAATATATTGATCTTCTGTTGGTAACATTTGTCACATTTTTGGAACATGGATGTGCATGGAACACATTTACAGATAATCTCAACTATACTTTATGATGATATTTATAATATTTACAGCCAAATGTAGTTGTTAACTTATTTTATTTATAAATTTATACATTATATCAATGTGAAATGATCATCCTCATTTTTCTTACGTTTTTCACTCCACGAATTACTGCTAACCATGTGTATCTCATCCCGCTATTTCATTTAGCTACTGGTTTGTTTAGGTATATAAAAAATGTTAAAATGTAAGTGTTTTGTGTGAATTTTTAATAATTAAGACCGAAATACACGTCACTTTAGGCGATTACATATTTGCTTGGTTTACACTATAAGTTTTATACTTCCACATTCCATCATCAATGCATACTCTTAATCTTAAACTAAATGGTTCTCTCTGCGTAGACTTCGGTGTGAAGTTCTTTTTCATTATATAAGGCATCATTTTTTTGTTTAAATCATAACTTTGACTAGAATGAACGCTCCTAGAATCGTGGAATAGATTTGCACACAAATTTGGATGAGTTGTAACGATAAATATCTAAAGAGTGAAAACATTTGGGATAGTTTTCCACTATAAATGTGTGTAATGTGTGTATATGTATGTGAGATACGGCTCCATGACTAAAATTGCCTTTGCTCGCCCCATGTGTGCTTCGTATCACAGAAATAACCATGGTATCAACGAAATGATGCTTGGTTTAGTTTATATAGTAATACGAATACGAGTACAACAAAATGCAATTTATATGTCAACATGAAACACAACACTTTGTATGTTTTATAATTATTTATAATCATGGGTATTCTTACATAGTTTGCTTTAGCATTTTAATGTTAAATGTAATAGATTAAATCTAAATGTATTTATTTATACTATGTATGTATGTATGTATAATAATATACAAATCGTAGTTTATCATTAAGTTTGAAAAACGTAAGGATTTATTGTTATTTGCATTGTTGTTTATATTTTGGTATCGATTGAAATGCAAGTTGAACGTTGTTCAATTACACAAGATTAATTAGTAATCAAAGTTTATCATGGTTTAGTGTTTAGTTATTATTATGTATATGTATTAAGGATGGTTTATAATTTTAGTGATTTTTAAAGCACTTTAGGGAAGAATTATAATTATTCATAATAATTTCTTCTTATACGTTCGTTCTTATATTCCATTGTTTTCCTCAGCAATCAATCAATCAATCTTTAATATCGGATTAAAACTGTTAGGTAAAAATGACATCCATACAATTGTGGTAAATTTGAAATGTCTTCTTTATATCATTAATTAGTTAGTTATAGCTTTACTTTATTTATCGAATTGTAATTAATTGTATGTACACAAGTATACCAAGTCCGGTCGCCAGATTCATCAATTAACTTAAACTATATTAAATTCTTGTATTAACTTGCAATTTTATTAAGTTTATATATTATTACGACAATGATGTTCGTGGAATTTGCTATGATTTTTTCGATTGGCAGTTAGTTTACAAATATTTGTTGAACGTTTTTGTTTCTTTGCTAGTTAAGTAAGTAATAGAAATTACCCAATACAACATAATGGACAATATGTGTATGTGTATTTCACAAAAGTATTATCACTCACAATTTTCATAAAGTTAGAATTTTTAATGAATAAAACAAAACTTATATACTTGTACAAATGAAACGTGTTTACCTGCAATTCAAGTAGGTATGAATAACGTTGAAAATTCGCTAAGATTTCCTATTGTTCGAATACGATACGATGAAGAGTTGCACTCGTTCATGCTTCTTGCTTGTATATTATACATATAAACGTAGCGTAGTGGCCGCACTAAAGTTAGTCGGTTGTGTTCAATAGTCCGCATGAAGCGCACAAACAGAAAAACACAGTAATCAATTCCTTAAAGGCCTTTTGCGAGTAAGTCATCACTGTGGAACTCATCAAGAGTGTTTCTCCTATTGTTAGCACCAGTCGTCGTCATCGGAGTCGGAGTGTCGCGACCGCGATGGCTTCGGCTTGTACCCGTTGGGCACCGGACTGGGCAGCATGCGTCCACCGCGGCCCAACGCTACAGCCTGCTCGAAGCTGAGCGGTGCTTGCGGGGCATCCCTTAAGGGAGCCACAATTTCCCGCAGTGGTTCTCGTTCCCGCACGAGCGTCATGTTGTGTGGTGCAGCGTGTGGCGTCGCGTGCGCGGAATGTGACTGGAACTGCAACAGATCAAACTACTCGCGAATTAGCCAAGTTCACTAGGGCTGTTCGCTTTTTCAGTTTGCTTTGCTAATCTCAGTTAATTTTCAATTTTGGTTTCGATTTTTGCTTGTTTTTACTTTCTGGTCAAAGTGAGTATTGCAATGGTGTCCGTATGTGTGTCTATATGTATGTACGTATCTAAACCAATTATCCGATTGAGCTGAAATTTGCACAGGTGGTAGATTCCCATTAGAAATAGTACTGATTTGATTTTGGGCCACATCCAAATATAACTCGAATAACTTCGAAAAAATATTTCTTATAGAGAATTGAATTCTGAACATTAAATTAATTGAGATTAGCTAAGCAAATTGGATAAATGAACGGCACTATTGCTTTGCGTTCGAGGATATTTACGTGTGTAGGTGACGCGTTGAGCTTTGGAAAGTTGATGGGTCCTGGACGTAGCTGCAACGTAGATGGCTTACAAGGCGTCGGCGGCAGTCGTCGGCCTTGACCGCGCCGCGAGCCTAGCATCGGATGGCTATGCTGGACGCTACCTTGCATCGCCGCCGAATGGTGCACGGGCAACCCGACCACGCCAACCACTGCGCACGCTGGAAAAACCGAAAGTTCCGGTGTTTTATTTTCACGATGGGAGTTACAAGCGGGTGCTACTAATACCGATTGTAGGAGGACCGTGTTGATGAGGCACGGGATGTGTGGGACTTGGGGATCTAGATCTCTGACAAAGACTTGTAGTACCGTATGTGGCACCCCTATGCGACGATCGATAAGGTGCGTGCCGTGAATTGTAGTGTCTGTTGTTGGTCGGCGATGGCGATCTCGCTGGACTCGTGGATGCCGACCAGGAGCCGAGGAATTCGCCTGCAAAGGATGCTCAATTACTCCGAGGGACTAAAGACTAGGAGTGGAAATGGCCTTACTACCTCCTCTTCTGTGTCTTTGCGAAGATCGCTGATGTTCGTGTTTGACGATCTCCACCACGTTAGACACTGTGTCGGAAAAACCAATGTCGTGATGCAAGTGCGGCTGATATCGGCGACTTGGCGAAGGACTTCTTTGCATCGATGGCGAGTTACCACGTCTAATGTTAAAATCACTTATTTAAACACCTGCATTTTGACTTGAAATTTTGTTCTTATGCTATAAGCTTTGTTTTTATAATTTTTAGATTTTTACAATGTGAAGGCGCCGGGCAACTTTTTTTTCCATGGTAGGATCAAGCTGAAATTTGGTGTCTAGGGTTCTTTGACTCCCATAAAACAATGGTAAAATTTTGAAAAAAATTCTTTATAAACAAGGGTAGTTTTGCCCTGTTAATATTCAAAATAGCCGATTGCTCCCCAATTATTAACGTTTTATAAATTTCGTTAAGAGATCAAAATGTTAACGGTACCTTAAACTTGGAGATCTACGATGTGTATTCGGATAAGCAGTAGTCGGATGAAGATGCTGATCGATAGGACTCTCCATCGATTGCCTCCGCGAACCCAACACATCCTGCAGTTCCATAACCTGGTTAGATTAATGTAATACATGAACCAACTAAATTAACTAACTACGCTCTTCTAGTATAATCTGTTTAGGTTAAAGTCAAGAGTATGGAAAAAATCTGAATGCATTATTAGTAAAGTTAGTTAGATACACAATCCCATTCATACTAATGTCCCGTAATACAAAAAGAGTAAAGAAAACATGCAGAAATCATGCTTAATAATTGTGCTTGAACTTTATACACACAGTCGTTAAGAGTGCACTAAATACCTGTAGTTTATAATTGCTAATATTCTAAAATATTAAATAAATGATTTTACTAACATTACTTCTTTGTGCTAACTTTAAAGTCCTAATTGACTATAAAATTATTAATGATTAGCAACCTAGAAGCTTATTCATCTTTTAAATATTTTATGTACATTTACAAGATAATCATGCAAATCCTAAAAACCTAAAAACGATTATCTTTTGAGTATTTCACTCTAAAGTACCTTCTATACCTGACTAATATATTTAATGTTTAAACTATTTCATCATCATTTGTAAATTATAATCATTTAGGTGGATCTGTAAAAATTAAATAATACATCCAACAGTTATTATCTTTGGTTCATGTGGACCTAAACTAAATGTCTGCCCTAACACATCGAGTTTACCATCAAGGCGGAATATTTCACCTTTTTGTTCCTGCAACAATCACAAAAAAACCTCGATAAATATCCCGTCAATTATTTAAAATTGTTGCTGTGCTTTACCTGAGTGATCTCCGTTTAGTGTTGCGACGCGCGAGCGTCGCTAATGACTTTTCTTCCGGATGCAGATGATGCTGTGATGGCGGCTGAAGAGTTTGATGCACTTGTTCAACGGGTTCTTGAGCTCCCATAAGTGGAGCGCCCTCAAGACTGACCGAGCCAGCGCGGCTGCCCAATTGTCCAGCCATATCCAACAAGCAGTCAAAAAAGGACGCCTTCTGTCATCCAATACAACTTTAGCTTTTAAATGTTCTGTACTAGACTCTAAGTTTTCGGCTAAATAAAAACCTCACAATCTATTTGTTTGCGGCTTCAAAAATAGTCAAAAATACTCCAACAAACATTGTCCAATAAAATATCTGACGATTTTTTTCTTTTGAATTAATACCTTTCTTCATTTCTTACTTTAAATTAAATTAAAAAGCTAATTTTTCTAAAAAAAAGTTGAATTTCTACTTAATAGTTTTCAAGAATGTGCCCAAAATAGTTTTAAATCATTGGTAACACGATATTTACATTATTTACAAGAAACAACCAGCTAAACTGTAAAGTTCAAAATGCATCTTCTAAGTTAAAAATATTAATAAATATAAAAGTTTGAAACATGTCATGCAATAAAGGATGAAACGCTGCTTAAAGATGAAAATGGTTAATTTACAAGGGGCGAAAATTATTTACATTATGGTCCTAGTTTCAAGTATTGAAAACATGCAAAACTTTAGCTACATGTTGTTCAATTCAAAGATAAGACACAATACAAGGCATTCAAATTGTATATATACATTTAAAAGAAAGACAAATGGCAAGAGTAATCAACTATAAAGTGCACCAAGAAACATAGACATGGCAGACATGACACAGTCAGACGAGACGAGAATGTTGTCTACAAACACAACAATTCCCTACTACAGGACTGTACTATGAATGAGAATCAATCGCAAAGTAGCATCGGCATCGAATCAATTAATATCTATAAGAGTGAATATTTGTCAAAGTCGATGCTACCCATGTCGAACACTATGTGTTGCGATATGTTAAAAGTTGGTCGAAAGAAAGTGTAAAGTTGAAAAGATCATTAAGGATAAAATAATATACTACCGCGTGATTGGCTGAGGGGCTATTTCCAAAACCCTGAAATAGATATAACAAATCGTTGATTTATAGGGATAACTATGTGAGCTAGTCTCAGTGTCGACAGACAATCGTGCTCAGTTCGTTGCACATTTATTAGGTAACTCAACTGAGAATAAGTTTCAAGAAGGAACATTTAAACTACTGCCAGAGGAAATGAATCAGAATTATTAACAAACAACCAAAAAAACCCGCAATTTCAAGTTTCAACTAAAGATTTTGGCTACACGTTACGAACGATTATTATCAGGAGAAAACATCCAAACATTGACTATACATTTTTGTTTTTTTTTGGAATTCAAAAATTTTAATAATTTAATTTTCATGGGGCATATTTGTCTTTAAAACTTTTCTTTAAAACCTCGATTTGTGTTCTTGTCTTTTGGTCTTTCTCACAGATGTTTTTAAATTTTATTAAGTTTGAGTAAATTGTATTAGTAAATGACGAGATGTGTTTGAGAAAAGGTCGAATGTTACCTGATTCCCGCCGGTGCCTTCAATTTGGCCGAATCGCGTCGTTCGCCAACTCTCAAGGATCAACAATCCGCCATACACTTTACCCACAGTCATCTTGCCATTGTTCAGTTGATCTGTCGGTGGAACAAGCAGATGAACCAAGTTCTTAGCTTGCAATGGCCAAATGATTTTTATTGTTTCTCGCAGCTCGTCATCGGCGACATCCATTTCATCAGCTATGGAAAAATCCCAATAAAAAATTTGAGAATTTTAAGAGTTAACAAAAATTACGTGGTCTCATTTTGATTGCTAAATTTTCTCGTATCAACGCAAAGAGTGTCGTGGTAAAGTTGACTCTTCCATCACTGTCCATCGGCATATTCATTCGTATCAGTTTCTTGTAAGCTAACCTGTTCGGACACTTATTGCCGAAACCTAAGGGTGGATCCATGTTTTTCAACATGTCATACATTTCTTGATACAGGATTTTCCCCCTATTAAAAAAAATGTTAGATGCACGGTTATTTATTAAACATGTAAACCAGTTTTATTACGTTGCGTTCGGATCGTATTCTGCCCATATTCTAACAAACTCGTCTAAATGATGGGCTCCCAAAATAGACGAGTCACGTGTTAAATAGTCAAAATTGTCCATGATGACGGCAACGAACAAGTTCAACATCTATTAAAGGATAATGATTAGCAGAGGACGACAGTTTATTTATTTTTTTTTACCAGAAATGAACAGAAGAATATAAACGAGACGAAATAACCGTAAGCTAAATTCGATCCGCAACCCAAGTGTTCCTTTTTTTCAGACTTTTCATCACATGCCTGTCCTTTAAGGCAGGATAACATGATATTCGGCCAAGATTCGCCTGTTGCACATCTGTAATACATTCATGTTTTTTACATTTTTTTATAAGTTTGAAAATATAATTTTTCGGTGTCCGTTAAATAAAGTGCAATTATTTTCATCAATTTTAGTGTGAAAATTTGGTTCATATTTAACGCTTTAGAAGCACTGAAGAAAAACCTCTATTTAACTAGTGTTTTAATATGAGACATTGGTTGCCCATAGTAATTGTTGGCTATCGCCAGGAGATAAAAGTATTAAATTAAAGTAATTAATTTTGAATCATGTATTTTTTTAAGCGTATAAGATACCTACCTAAACAATAACATAAGGCCTTGTATAAAGTTGCGAAAATTGTTGTGTCGATTAATGGACTCTAATGGATTTTCAGCAATGTTCCCAAATACCTTAAAAAATGCGTGTTAGAAAACAAATTTATTTAAAATATTAGCCAAAGACATACTTGCATGCCGATGATCGCATAAATAAAAAATAACATGGCAATTAGAAGACAGACGTATGGAAGAGCCTTAAAACTTTGAACAAATGTCCATAAGAGAATGCGAATCGTGTAGCCTTGCCGCAGCAGCTTGATTAATCTCGCCGCTCGGAAGAGTCGCAAAAAGCCGACATTGATGAAGTTCTCCTGTAAAACGTACACATTCATACAAATGTCTTCACGAACAATATGTACCAACAACTAATGTTTAATTCTCGCTGCGAAACCACACACATTTCTATTGCTAGCGTCTAATAAAAAATACGCAACTACAAAGTTGGAAGATGTTTTTTTTTCTTTTTATATGCACATTTTAACAGAGCCGCAATCGCAAGGCAAAATCTGAAATCTAAGCTAGGTTTGAAACCAGAAGTGAATACACAGTGCTACCAATCAAATGCGGTTGAACACAATCACATTTAGTTGCTGGAGGTTTAAGAAAAATGTTCTAAACTGGAGACTACGACTTCATACTATTTGAAGACACCTTAATGTTTGTTCTAGAAACGAAGTCACATCGATTAATAGCTGCTGTTATTCGAGCGTTCTATGTAAAGGTTTACAAATTATAGAGCTACAATTATGCTGCTGGAACTTTGCTAAAAACATTTCATATTCAACTCGGCCATAGTTGCCGTTTGCAGACGTACCCTCTGTGCTGAATCTTTGGACACTTTCGCTGCCCTTTCCTTTATTTACAACAAAATATCAACGGCATTGTTTGAGTCAAATAAATCTTTGTGTTTTGTGTGTTTAATTAGTAAACTTTTTAACACTTACACCAAATTCGACGACCATCGCATCCACAATACTTCCAATTACCGTGATGAAATCAAACGTGTTCCATGGATCTTTGAAGAAGTTCTAAACCATAAATATGTGTTAATGAAACAGTTTATAAATAAGTTAATTAACACAAAGAAAACAATTGAAAGTATAAATTAATGTTTTTATTGGATTTTTGTTTAAATGTTTAAAAAATTAAATATTTTCTTTAATTTAACTTTTAGGTAATTTTTAAATTTATTTTGAAAAAAATAAGGGTTGTAATTGTGGGTAATGTGGGGAAATTTTAATCATGCAGTATTTCAAGTTCTACTATTGTAAGCGGTTTAAATCTACAAATTGTTGGCAGAGCGTTTTCAATTGTCATCGATTGGAAAACGTCGCCTCTTGGTCCTTGTGAAAAGTTACAAATTTCTACGAAATATTCAATAACAAGTTACACAATAAATAATAAAAGTATGGAAGTATTAAATGAAATGTACAAAAATCAAATCACTAAAATCAGAAGTGCTACAACTTAACTGGATTACAATGTACATGTTCATTTCTGTTAAGGGTTGTGAAAAGTGATTTCCGTGTGTCCTGTTTCTGTTCTGCTATTTTCTTTGACTGTATATAATGTATGCGTATTATGATAAAGACAAGAGATAAATTTAAATTTGAATAAAAAATCAGACGTTACCTTTATTCCAAAAGCGATGAGCTTGAGTACGGTTTCACAAAGGAAGAGGAAAGTAAACAGAATGTTCATTGCCGCCAAGGTGTCGGAGAGCACAGGTGGAGATTCGTGGTACTACAACAACTTACATATGTAGCTACTGCACTACAAGCAATCTGCCTACCTGAATTTTCTTTCAGTTTTTCATTGAGTTTATCAAATGCAATCGATAGAGATTTTAGGCTGGAAAAGTCGGCAGTCAATTGTAGATCCCATCAGAACAACAAATTCAGTTCAGCTTAATGTAATAAGTAGCATATCAAATTAAATTTTAAATATTAGAGAAAAGTTATTTTTTATAACATTCGCATAGGTAAATTAGATTTGTGTCTTCGTCGATGTTCGGTTAGTCGTTTGTTGTGTCGTTGTGCAAACAATCGATTCAAACTGTGTGAGTGGTGTTCTCTTGAAGTGCCAATAATTTCAAAAACATGCAACATTTATTACACAAATCATGCATTGCGTCTGCAGAGAAAGAAATATCGAGCAGTAACTTGCCATGCAAAACGCTGAAAGCTTCGTGAAGAGAATTAGTTTGGATTGTTTCGGGAATATATAAGTTCATTGTATAGGGTTGGGGATATCGTTTTAAAAAATAATTGCTTTTCCCAAAAAACTTGTTAAATAAACGAAATGAGAAATAAAAAATTCCAATCAAAAACCAAAAATAACGTCGTCGTTTATTTTAAAATTTAATTATGTTTTTTTGATTACGACGCTACATAATCTTACCCGGACGCCGTAAGCAAGAATCTTGAGGATGCACTCCACCGTGAACATGCTCGTAAAGCCCCAGTTGAGGTACTTAAGAGTATTCGAGAAGATTTCGGTTTGCCCATCATGCTGTTAACATACAGTATTGTTTCTCTGTTTCGGACAAATCTGATTGCGTTTAGAATTCATCATATTAGCTAATATTAAAACAGCATCTTCTAAAGATTATGAAGAAAAACAATACGTTTGATGGAAACAAAAAGAACATTTCATAAGATGAGAGAAGTCTAGGAGAGTTGGTGGGAAAGATTGTGCACCGCAGCCACAGTAGCCATTTGTTCTGCAGTTGCTCTTTTGTTCTCACAAAGAATGTAATGTGCACCCTCCCTCCTTTTACTCGTCAAATATCAACAACATACACATTTAATATTTATAGACACATGCTGTTCGTAATTACACATTGTTTTCTGTTAGTACAAAAGTACATGGAACTTAGAGTGTTGTTACTTGCAGATGAACCTACGATGATTTAATTTCATTCAATGATTAACTGATAACTGAAAAATTTCTTCTCATTCCTAAGCGGTTTTCACTTTCATTGAGGAGTAAAGAATGACACAAAACATGCCAATGCGTTAATTCGCGGTAATTAACGTCATATAAATCAGCTAAACACGTACTAAAAACAATGAAGTAAATTGATGAGAGCTGAAGAAATTTCCTACCAAACCTATGAATTGTATTTGGTGATGAAATAACGAACAACACATCAACAAACACTGATCGCAAGATGCTGTTCCGAGAATAATTAATTGTATTGTATCAACAAGTGCAGTAATGCATTTGCAGTCATTTGTTGGGCAATTTGTTAAGTGTGATTAGTGTATCTCGTTAACAAATAAATTTGTCGATGCTTTTCAACTATTTGCTTTTCGGCTGCCGACTTTTGATTGCCTTGGCAATATGGCAACATCTTGAGTTTGATATTGGGTGGCGAAATAAGAAATAAGAAAGAAAACGCTTACCTTCATCATTAATAAGAGCGTATTAAATACGATTAGCATCATGATGAAGTATTCGAACGGCGTCGAGACGACGACGCGCCAGATTTTGTATTTGAAACTGTTGCGCTTGTTAGGCATATATCGTTCCAATGGACGTGCTTGTATCGTGAAATCAATACAGGATTTCTGCAAATTTCACCACAATCAATTGTTGAGACTCATTGCATTGCTTATATTGCTCGTGATGTACCTGATTTTTATCAATCTCGCCGCTTTGAAGTTCGGCTTCACCCTGTTCTTGAAATGTGATGATAATCAAGGCAACGAATATATTTACAAAGAAGAATGGAAACACTACGAAATATACGATGTAGAAAATGGACATTTCAATACGAAAATTTTGTATAGGGCCCTGATCCTCATATGTGGCAGCCATTGAATTTTGTAAAACCCTAAAATTTAAATTATTTGTTAGTTACTTATACAGGGTGATTTAGACTTAGAGGTGAATAATGAAATGCTATATTTAAAATTAAATGCTAAACGAAAATCCAATAACCAAAATTTCCCAAATTGTCCTTCGTTTTCGAAATATTCAAATTCAAAAATTGCGACTATATTTTTTAATACGGTCCAAGTATTCTCCTTTAAATTTGAAATTTTGAACCTGAATATCTCGGAAACGATGATTCATTTTTGAAAATTTTGTTCTTTGATATCTGTTTAGAATTCAATTTTACGTATGTAATTTTATTATTTACCTCTCAGTCTGATTTACTCGGTATTTATACAGGGTGTTTACATTCTTTGGGTAAACAATTTACATGTGTGTGGCGGCGCCGGGCAACTTAATGTAAATATACCCAGCAGCTGTAAACACCCTGTATATTAAAAAGTAAACTTACTGTGGCCATCCTTCACCAGTTTGCACAGCAAATAATGTTAACATAGCCATGGCCACATCATCATAATGAAAACTCTGCAGTTTCCATTCTCTAACGTCTACACGGGGCACATCAGCGTCCTCTTCGTACACAAAGTATGTCCCCCTTGAAGAAATTAATTGATTTGCGCATCTTTCGAAAAGGAATGCATTGCATTTGAGATACTTACTGACATGTACTTTCTGTAAATTTACTAGCATCAGTGCAGTGAAAAAATTTTCCGTTAAACAACTGAACGGCGATCACAGCGAATATAAACTGGAATAATATGTACACTATCAGAATGTTTATCACATTTTTTAATGAGTTCACTAAACAGTCAAACACTGCTTTTAATTTGGGCACTCGTTTAATTGTTTTTAGAGGTCTAAGCACTCGGAGCACTCTCAGAGATTTGATTGTTGATAGATTGTTACTAGCGGCGGTTCCCCTAATGGATAAAGAAAACATTTTCGCATCAGTAATTATTCATAAGGTGCACATTTTTGGCAATATTTACGTAAGATCAAATCCCATTGAAACGAGCGCGCATATGACGACGACTGCATCCATGAGGTTCCAGAACTCGCGCAAATAGGACCCCGGATGCAGAATGATTCCCAAGTCAACAATCTTAAGAAGCATTTCGACTGCAAATACGCCGGTAAACGCGAAGTCGAAATTATTTAGAATCCCATTTAACCACGAGTTTTCCTCGACGGGATTCTCACACGCTAACGCGATCGAACTTAGACATATCACTATCATAATAAAAAAATCGAAGTACTTTAAATTAACTACCCAATGTGCCCCTTTCCTTATACTGAAACAACAAACAAACAAACAAACACAATTTAAAACAATTCACTCGATTACAACTTGAAACAATTGAAAAAAATCTATTAAGAGTTGAAGACAAGTTTTTCTCATTGATGAGTACGTACGGATTTGTGGGTGAAAGTATGAACATGCTAGAATATGGCAGCATAGGTTTGGGTCCAGCAATTTCTTCTTCCGCCTCAGGCGGTTTATCATCCTTCTTTTTCCGGCTCCGTGTGGGACTCGCCGGCGTCCCATCCAGTCTATGTCCTATTTAAATCATAAAAAATAAGTGGTGACATCTGTGAATTTCCGATTTAGGAAGAATCTTGCCTTCCATCTGCAACGCTTCCATTTCCTTCTCCAGTTCTAACGCTTGTTTCTCTTTATTTTCTTCAGCCTGTTCCTCTTCGGCAGCTGTTAGTTCCTGGGCATTGGCTAAATTATCGACAGCGATAGCCAAGAACACATTGAGCAAAGTATAGTTACCAAACAACATGAGAATAATAAAATACAAAGAATAAACCATTCCCGACTTGTGCCCGCCCAATGCTTCAATGCCGTAATACATGACTTCATTCCAATCCTCACCCGTCAAGATCTGCAAGAAATTGTTACTAAGTGTTTGTTTTAAATGTGGGTGGTAGAGTTTTACAAGACAAGAATTTTTGTCTTGAATTGGCCTTCTGGTCGGGTTTAATTTCTTTAAATGTCATCAAGACAAGAATTCTTGAAAATCAAGACTCTCGTAAACGTAGTTTGCGCACCTGAAAGACGGTGAGCAAGGCAATCGGGAACGTGTTGAAGTTGGTTGGCGGCGTGCCGCCTTCGAAGTTGAACTGCCCGCCAAAGAGCTGCATGCCGAGCAGCGCGAATATAAGAATGAACAAGAAGAGCAAGAACAGCAGCGATATGATAGATCTCATGGAGTTCAGTAACGAGATGACGAGATTCCTCAGCGACGACCAGTACTTAGTCACCTTGAAGATGCGCAACAGTCTTAAAGCTCTTAATACGGACAAGCCGAACGATCCGCCCTTCACTTCCGACCACACGACTTCGAAGATCGACCCGGAGATGACCACGCAATCAAAACGATTGAAGGCAGATTCGAAATAGATGCGTGGTCCCAGCGCGTACATTTTCACGAACATTTCCAACATGAACAGAGCCAGAAATGCGTACTCCGCGTAATCTACATAGAAGAACAATTAATTCTGGCAACTTAATCGTTGCTGTAAGTGGTTCTTACAAAGAAAATCGGTTAACCACTGCGGCTGGCCGTGAAACTCGACCGCGACGCACACAGTGTTGAAGAAGACGAGGACGATGACAAACCAATAGAAGAATTGCGTCTTGACGGCGTGCCGGATGGCGAAACGAAAACGTTTCTCCGCACGCCAAAAGGACGCGCAGCCTCCGGGTCCTTGCGCTCGCGTCTTCATGTAACCAGCGCGCCCGAAACCTGTCAACAAGGCTAATCTTCAACATGCGGCAAACTTTTCGCTCACACGTATGCACACGAAAGCGCGATCTATGTATCGCGTTCGCTCATTTCTCATGGCAATAGATCAGTCGCCAGCATTCCGAAATATACACAAATAGAAAGACACATTTACAACGACTCTTCGCATCGATAATTTTGCAAGCGTGCTGGACTCGTCTCAACTGTCATTAACGTCCGTAGTGATGCGCACAAGACAAGATTAATCTTGGTCTTGTTTCTGATCTCGACATTATTCGAGATCAAGATCGAAATCAATATAAACTAAAAGTCTCGGTGAGACAAGAATTTTTTTGCGAGATCTTGTCTCGAACTCGAAATGTAGAAGATAGTAATTACATCTTTTTTGAATTAAAAACAAAATCAAATCGCTAAGACTCAAGACCGAGAGCAAGAACAACAAAATAAGTCTTGTCAATCTCGAGATTAAGTATCATGCGCGTATCATACACTTGCGAAAATTATTGATGCGCGAACGATTGCAAACAATAATTTGCAAATTGTGAAGGTAATCTTTGATTATTTCAGTAAGTTGATCAAGTCTGAATTTTGTGCCAGCTTTTTACATACAAGTTTATCAAAAATCCAATGAACTTTGTGTATGTGTTTCTATGGATCTATTTCACTAAATAAGTTGAATTCTAATCAGATCTACTCTTAATTAATTAATTAATTTTAATTAATGACTATGTTAGTTTTGCTATTTCTATTGTCATCCTACATTAATCTACTTATAATCGCTAGTGTTAGTTCTACCAAATAAATTCAAATCGAAATAAAACTATTTGCTAATTTGCTATTAGTTCTATGAACGTGTGTCCCATTTCTAAAATTCAAATTCCACTCATTATGATCATTTCACATTGTTGTAATCTAAGTTTACTCGCTAGTTAAGTTTACTCCCAAAGTGATTACTCCAACTACTCGTATGTTAAGAGAGTGGTTCAGCCAGAAGCGAATGACACCTGTTCATCTTTCCACGATTCACTTGTCGTGTGGATGTCCAGGTTTCAGATGAAAGAAAATCAATCAAACGATAATTTTTACTTAATTGAGAAATAAACCACTTTTGAAGTCGCTAATTTATTGCAAAAGAAAAACGAAAGAAAGCAGCTATAATTTCTTGTAATTTGTTTAAAATCATTGCTAGAGCTAGAAAACTATTCTAGTTTTTCTAGTGGCTGGAAGTGGTTTAGGTCTCAAATAAAAATGAAAACTCAACAAATGAACAACTAAAACTAAGAAATGAAAAGTTATCCGCAGTAGGCGCTACAGAGACTCTCATTACGTATACTTAATAAGGTTTCATACTAAACAGTTCTAAATATTTTTACATAATAATGTAGTGTCCACCAGTTCCGCATACCTTTTAGTTTTTTCTTAGACTCTGTAAGAAATACTGTGGATTAAAATATGATATCAGTTTAGTGCACATTGAAAACAAAATATTAATCAGAAATCAAAAGGAAACCGCTCTGTCACCAATCAAGTTTTTCTTGTTTAATGAGTGATCGAATGTAAATGAAGAATCATAGAAACAAATAATATTGGTGCTTGATAAAACTAAAATAGAATAAGTTTATTTGCAGTTCACTTGTTTTAACACTCTTACGTTTCTTAAAATAAATATTAATTTATTTATTTTATAAATTTGTAAAGTATGAGTGAAGAAAGTATGCGCTTTGTTTAAGTACAATGTAAGTATAACAAAAGAAAGAAACCGAAAATAATAAAAAAATCTTACCATCATCGCCCAGGTCCTCCTCCTGTTCTTCTTCTTCGGTGTCTGTGCTTTTACTCTTTCCCATCTTTTTCAGCTTCTTTTTCTTAGCAACGCGTCGTCTGGCTTCCATGATGTGCATTTTCTCTTCTTCTGTTGTCCGTTCTTCCGCCAAAATAACTTCCTCTATAAGAAAAGATTTCCACGAATAAAGAACGGTTATCAAGAAGATAGAACAACACGAAACAAGTGTGAAAAGCGTGATGAATTATTGGCAATTGGCAAGGTACTCACCGGCTTTGCAAATCCATTGCACATAACCGTTCAGTTCTCTTTCCAACTGAGCGGCTCTTCGCAGCTTTAAAAACTCTTGTCTGTTTTCTACTTTTTCTCTTTCCTTTGCAAATTCACTAAACAAATCAAATAATACCAATAGCAATACATCTCTAGCGTATAATAACTTCAAATTTAACAAAATACGAATAAATGTAAGGAAGAATAAAGGACAACGAGGTTTAATTGTTTAATTTAAGTCAATATTAGCAATCGGACGAAACTTTAGATGAATCTCTAGCTCTTTACGTTTTTCTGGATTCACCTGCTTGAGTTATCCACTCAAGATAATTTCCAAGAACCTCTTGCAATTGCTTCTTGGAGCGATCTTTGTGGAAAGTTGCGCGACGTTCAACGCGTAGACGCTCATTAGAAAACTCGCTAATGATCAATTAAAATAAAACATTTATAACTAAAACATAAACTTAAACAGAACTTGAAACTAAAACAATTATTCACACAAGAAAGAAAAAAATAAACTGTAATGAAAATATTGTAAAATGTCTTGGTTAAACATACCCGCTAAGCACACCGAGAACTAGATTGAGCATGAAGAACGAACCGAGCACAATCAGCGGTACAAAGTACATCCAATTAAAGTAGCTTCCTACAGCATCATTCATCTAAAGAAAAAATATTTTAGAAATTTTTTGTTTGCGTTTTTTAAATTTAGATTTTTTGAGTACCCAGTATAATATGGCAGTCCATCCTTCCATGGTGATGCATTGAAAGACGGTAAGCATGGCGAATCCGATGTTGTCGAAGGACGTGATGCCGTTGTTCGGACCCTGCCACCGCTCCAGACACACCGAGTTACCATCGCGACACCAATTGCTCCCTTGTATTTCGGCTTGCGATTGATTATCAGTGTTACAGGGTGCTGCCATGTCGCCCTCCTTAACAATTACATCTGTTCCAAACAAAACAATTGCTATATCGGCTGCATTTAGGTCATTTACAAGGAAGGATATTTAATTGAATCCTGATATATTTTTTATATTAAGTTCCTGTTTAGCGAGCGCTGAATAAAGGAAATGTATGAAAATTGGGTGAAGGAAAACGCAAAGTTTACTTGGCGACACATGCGCGCCTTGGCGTTCTCGGTTCGATGCTCTTCGCGGCGGCCGCAAGGAAAGGACTCGCCTTGCAATCCTGATTTCTTTAAAGCTAGCTGAACATGTAAGACGCATACATTGCATCTCTTGTTGCATTGCACCGAATTTCAACATTGACTAGGATACTAGGATACTTGAATTTGGAGCAGGCAAGGACTCAGGACTCAGATTGGTCTGCGGCCAAGAATTATGATGCTTTTCAAGGATTACGCGCTTTGACAATCGGAGAAATCATGCACGCTTACGTTTTGACTAAGGTTGGGAATTTTAGTAAAATTAATCGGATATCCGATTAGACAAAATCGAATATTCGGTATTGAAATGAAGTAAATTCACAGCTTTAGTATCGACTCACCTATATCATAGAGACTATAACAGGTCCTGTGTAGCGCTCCCGAGTAGAATTCTAAACCAATGATTGCGAATATAACGATGGCAAACAATACTAACAAACCAATTTGCAGTAATGGAGCCATAGCTTTGATGATGGACTTCAATACGACTTGAAGACCTAGAATTGCACACATCCTGTTAACACTTGTACTAATTACGAACAAATAACATGCATTTGCACAATATTAAATTAGCAAATTTGAACAAAGCAAATGCATGTTAAATGTTAATAATCGAATACTAATAAATTATAGAAAATATTATTGGTGTGTTTTGCTATTTACATTATTCTTGTGTGATGTTGTAATAAAATAAACTAAAATATTATTATTGAAAATAATAAAATGCGTTATGTAATTGTGTCAGCTTTTATGTAAATACATACACACAGACAAAAGTGTGAAACAATAAATTTCCAATACTCTATGTAATAAAGCACTTTAATTACTGAAAGCGTACTAATTTATTTTATCATAATTTCTAAATCAATTAAAATTGATCTACTTTATACAAATGTTAACGTTTTCTATGTACCTAGCTATATTTATGTTAGTTAATTTTGCTTTAAATTTCGTGTATGTATGTGTTTTCATCGAAATTAAAATGTTGTAAATTGAAATTGTAAAAATAATTAGTTGAAAATCAATAGTAAAAAATCTGATCAGATTCACCAATAAATATAATTTATTTTCGTTATTAGTTTGAGATTAAGCGATAATGAGATCTTAAAGGCCAATTTCCACGTCATTAAATTTGCATTTTTGATAGCACAATGGATTTACGAACAAAGAGTTTTTGTTTAACGAATAATTTAGATCGAAAATATAATTCTATTGTAATCCTTTCACAATGCATAATTTCCTTATTGATAAAACAGTTGAATGTCTTATGGAAAATTTTGACAAAGCTTGTTGTTTAATATGAAAATTTGAGTCATGCTTTAATCGGTAGATATTAACAGTCGTCAAATAATTTCTAAAATATTAATTAACAAAACTACTTGTACAAGTCGCATCATCGCAAAAAGATACTAAAATCAATAAATTCAATATAAAGGGTTTGTTGTGCAACTATAAGAAAATTAATCATCTCATTATAATTGACTGTTTTTACTATGTTTACTTTAAAAGTACTCACTAAATATTACAATTAAGATAATACAATATATTTATTGAAATCATTATGAAGAGCAATTTTTAAATTTTATTTCATTTTATAGTTGTGTTAGTTTTGGAAAGTTTTTCATGGTAAATCCCTATAATCCTTTCTTTCATGTCCGCTTAAAGATTTTGCAATTATTTCCTTTTGTCACCAATTGGTTTGTTTTGCGACGATTAGTAACTAGAAAAACTAAACTAAAGTTTAGGTGAAAACAATCAGATTTTTTAAACGCAAAAACAAACATTGGAGAAAAAACACAAAAATAAATGTTTGATGTAATTTCTTTGGGTAAGGACAAGAAGGGGTGTTTTAATCATCTACTTACTAGGGATGCCAGAGACTAGCTTGAGAGGTCTTAGCACTCGAATAGCGCGCAACGTGCGCAGGTCCACAGCTACGATTTCCTGAGGGAACATCGTCAGAAACCTGCAAAATACTAGCCTCTAGCCAATCTACTCCAATCACTATAGTTTACAACTAAAATAAAACACTAAAACGACTGGTGTATCTCTGCGAATTTTCATTCACATCCTTCCAAATGCGAATACCTTTAATAATTCACTATAACTGATGTATGTGGAAATTTCTCTAATATTAAAAGTAATAAATAATAAGAAGGAAACATTTATCCCAGCGGCGTCTTCTCGCTATGTTGTCGTCGCATCAGCAAAATTTAAACCTATAAACTACCCCTAAAATATGAAGTTACGAAATAATAAGAAAATTTTGGGAGATAAAACAATGTCATGTTTATCAGTATCATTTTTCTTTTGTAATAAACAATGCTCGATGCTCAATGCTAGTATTTAACATGTTTTGCATGTGTAATAGTATTGTGAAATATAAATTTCCTGCGTGCGACATAATTAATTATAATTGTAAAATCGATAGTGCTCACTTATACCAACTTATACTATGTACACATGCATGATATGTACATTGTATAAGTTGCACGTGTATTAAAAGGTGCTCGACAATAAAAACCGCGTCGCCTCAAAAATCGACTACCAAAAATAAATAGGAAAATAAAAAATTTGATCATGAATGAACCCGAAGATTCCAAGTTACGTAAATAGACAACTGCGGTCAGTGTCAGTCGATGTATCGAACGAATTTATTGAATCGAACAGTCTTCAGCTATTTCTGTCTACACACCTACAGCTTTCCATAAAAATAATTATGTAATAAATTCTCAAATAAAAGCCTTTCTGACTCGAATGTTGTTTATTGAGCTGAGTGTAAATAAATAAAGGATAAGAAGTGCATTTGCGTTTGACAACAGTTTTGATTTATTTATTTATGTACAATAAAATATTTTAAACTGCGTTTTTTTATTTGTTATCACATTTGAACTTTAGCGAAATTATCAAATTTTACTTTTACTCATCATAATGATTTTTTTGATTTATGTAGAGGTATATTATAAAACAACGTTTCATTTCAATCCATTGTTAATTAAACACGTGCTATGTTGTTTAAACTATATGGATAAAAATACTACAATTAAATGCAATCGAGCACTGTCCATCTACAAAAACATGCATACTGGCTCATATTCATCAATACCTGTTGATTAATTAATTAATGAATCTAGTAAAAGTCATAATAATTGATCAATGTGTAAGTAAGTTGATTGGTTATTAATAAATAAGCCCAAAATTCAATTACCTATACATAATATTAATTATAGACACATACTAAACAACGTACACCTCGAACGTATTCATCAGTACTTAAGTCTACAGCGCAAATCGTAAGTTTGCGATTCAACATGATCAATTCACACAAACAAAGTACCTACAATAATCATAAATACAGTTTCGATAGTGTCTGTGAAAACTTAAAAAGTAGCCTTTTATAAGTAGTACGACTGTATCTATGAGACTAGATAAACTAATTAATGAACAAAAACATAGATATATAGAAACAAATCAATTAGCTAGTTCTGCGCTACTGCGGGCTCACTGCAAAGAGCTAGAGCTAGACAGACAGAGAGAATGTACGTAGAAGACAGAAAAAAGATACCAATGAGTGTTAATGTTGTTGTTAAGGTCTAGTGAGATAAGTTTACGAGCGGAACCCCTTACTTGGGATCCTGGACACCAGCTTCAATGGTCTCAACACACGAAACGACCTCAACATCCGCAGATCAACGTCAACGTTCGCTTCGGCAAAAATAGTCATCGACCTGAGCAAGAGCAAGCAAACTTGGACAATCAAACAGTTTTCATATTTTTCTCTTCATACAACAAACACTCTTAATTTTATGCAATTCATGCGCTTCACACATTCATACGGTTCGGGATCTTTTTTCATCGACGACTATTGCGCTAACTAGTTGGAACATATTCGTATAATTTATTGTTTGACGGCCACTCTCTATCAGAAACTATAAATTAATGGAAGAAATTGAAAATAATTGTCTGTCTTTAATTAACTTTAATTAACACAGCACATCACGTGGGTAATAACAGTAATTAAATATGGCACTTACCCTGTGAGCACGACAAAGAAATCCATAATGTTCCAAATGTTTCTAAGATATGATCCTCTATGTAAAACAAAACCTAATGCTAGAATTTTCAACGAAGCTTCAACGCAGAATATTCCTAGAAAGTATGCCTCTGTTTTTTCCTGAAAAATTAAGGTTACGGAAAAATCAAGCGGATGCGGAAGAGTTGCACCTTATTCATAGTCGTATACTTTATAGCGACAGACTCGTTTGAAAGTTCAGACAAGTCTGACTTGTAAAGTATTAGCTCATGTCATGACTTAGAATATGATCTTAAAGAATAAAGACTTCAAACATTTAGTAATAAATTTAAAATGAATAAAATTTTGAATTTTTATAAAACTAAATATAAGTGCCCGGCGCCTTCACATCTTCATTCAGAGAAAAAATAATTGTATTTTTATTATTTAATTTATATAAATATTAATTATGGTAATTTTTTTTTTTAATAAAATGCTAATAACAATTATTTATTTCTCTAAGTTGTTCAATAAAAGATCAAATATTTAAAAATCAATTATAAATTAATACGAATAAAAGTTTGTAAGATAAAAATATATTTAAGAAGAAAATAACAAAGAAAATTTCTCAATTCAATAATTGTCTTTCTTAAACCCCAAAAACAAAAAATGCCCGGCGCCTCCACATACTTACTATGTTAAATACATATGTAAAAAAAAATTGAAATAATTTTTTTTATTGTAACATTTGGTTACTAAATCCTTGAAGCCTGTATCCTAATAAGGACACTTACTAATTTTTGTGCTAGCATAGTCTTGTCATGATTGGGCAGGTGCTCCTCCAGCGCCAGCACCACACAGTTAGCTATGATTGTCGAGAGCACGGCATACTCAAACGGAGTAAGCATTAAATTAAGGAAAACAAGTTATAAAATCGCATAAAAAAAAAATCTTCCTGTAAAGCAATTGCAAACATATTAAAATTGAACGTAAAAGTGCGCGACTTATAGTTAGTAGGTGCATGAAAAGGATATGGCCACTCAATGATGAAACGTGTGTATCTACGGATGAAGTTCTCATCGGACAACAGGAAGAGCGAGCTGGGCCCCTGGCCGCCCGCTTCCCTCACACCCCCCATTCTATCAGCTGCGCCCGCCCCCGCCTGCTGCTGCACCGCCTGAGCCGCCGCTTCCTGCGCTGCGGCCAACCTGCAACAAACGCGGCGTTTGAACAACTTTTTTTTGCATTTACGCAATATAACTAACTATTAATTGTTTTACTTAGAAAAATGTTGAAGGGTTAGTAAAGTGAAAGATATATTTATAGTTAGCGTTAAGAGTTGGGTAAGTGAAAGGCACGTAGTCAAATAGACGCTTTCTCGGAATGAGAAACCAAGAGTGTAGTTGTGGTAATTCATGGAATAAAGCACAGCGATGACGTCGAAATCGAAAAGTGTCTGGAGCGAATTCGTTCGTCTCCTGCCAGACTAGCTTTGATTATCCAGACGGCGCCCAATTGCTCTATATACACGCATCGCGACGCCGGCCTCACATAAATGTGCTTTGTACTATGCACATGTTACAGTTATAGTCATACTTGTTTACTCCAAATCAGGCTTACATTAACAAATCAGAGAAACCATGAAAATTAGTCATTTATTAATCATTTTCCTTTTTCAGTTGTTCAAATAACAGAACTTGCCAAATTACAAATAGAAATATTTCCATAAATTATTTGAAATACTTTTTCTATTTAGATTTTTATTTAAAATAGTTTTAAATTGCTACTTAAATTGGAAATGTCTTTTATCTTTACTCGGGCGAGAAGTAGGCACTTCTCTGCGGCAATAACTGCAACTAAAGTTGCTTTGCAATGCGCATCCTTTGAAATACTTTTATGACTAGGCACAGAAGTAGGTACTTCTAAGCATAGTGACGGCGGCATTAAAATGAAATTTATGTGCCTAGCTTTTTTCACTATTTTTGTAAGATCTGCCAAATAACCAAAAACTAGTTATTTTCTAGATTTGGTAAAAAAGTGAAGGAAAGTGAAATCCACTCGAATAAGTTTAAGCATTCATGAAATATGCAAACTATTCCTTTCCAAAACTCAATTTTTACTTTTTAATTACACTCTGCACTTTGAATTTTCTTCATTTTCTCGTGCTTAGTGGGAAATTTGAAGAACCTACTTGTACATCGTACTTGCGGTGTATTACAATCCCTTGATCAGCATTTTCTGCCGTTTTTTGTGACGATGAGTTTAAAGGTATCTCTATAATGTGCTTGTAAAATCAATCAATAAAAAGATGTGACATTTTAAAAGTTCAACTAGTAGAATGCTGCCTCATCGTTGCCTTCTAAAAATAACCCCATAACCCGGCTATCAGCATTTATGAGTTGCTTTGTGTACGGCTATAGTTCTACTCAAATGTTCCCCTAAGATAATTAACGACAGGACAAAATAATACAATGTATAGGGCAATTTTTAAATATTTTTATCGAAAATTAAAGTATGAAAGTTTGCAGCCAAGAATGAAAAGATGTTGTTTGAATATTGGTGTCGCGGCTCCAATGATAAATATAATGATTGGCTGAATGCCAAGAGGTCTTGTTTGGGAGATTAGCAATGCCACTCGACACTATAAATCAGTTCAGTCATCAGTGAATCTTGCCGCGATCCTGCCATATCTTCCCGGGTTCATCCGCAAGCAGGCAGCATTTCTGCAGTTCCAATTCACTTCGACTTCGTTATGTTTCTTTTTTGCTTCTTGCCGGTTATTTCCACCCCGTTACTTCATTATGCTTTACGATCCTCCTGTTCCTGCTCTGCGCTCCTCAAGCTCATGTTCTTAAACGTTCCGATTTCATTTTAAGGATCGCAATTTGATCTCCTCAATTTGCATCCTTACTGCAATATGCAATATATTTTTTTTAAATAATTTAAATTACAAAAAAAATTGAAAGTGACTTAGGAAAAATAGTCAATCGGGGGGTGAAAAGTCTTGCCATCGCCATAGCCATGCTTGAAGCTCACTGCAGTTATGTAGGTATCGATCAGCAGGCGCTCCATGCTCCACGTCACGCGATAATATGGCCGCTGTGACGTCACTTTGCAGCCCTCTGCGTCACCCTGTGTGAGTACACGTACATGCAGAATGGAGGGTAGGATAGGAGGCACATCGCAGGATACGCGCGCTGCCGATCCTGCCCGAAACGCGCTGCTACCAGGCTAACTACCTGCAAACTCCAACTCAGGCGAAGATGTTCAGCTGGAAAAGGCCGAAGGATCAACCGCATGAGCCGCGAGCCGCGAGCTCCGAAGACGCAGAAAAGCGCCGGCGTCGCGTCCGCTACGCCTTCTTAAATTGTTAATGGGACTTAATCTCATTCTTGCATCATTACTCATTATTACTCATCAAATAAGATAATTCTCTCTATATATCAAGAAAACAATAATCCTTCAAAAACGATTCAAGAAAATTATAGAGGATTTTTCGGAAATTTGAGGTTAAAATTATTTATATGGCCAATTAGGAACATTCATTAAATTTGATCGAACAAATGAAAAGAGTTAAGCTGGTACGACCTATTTGTATTACAGGATTAAAGGATTTCGCCGTCCTGTCCTGACTATTACTACAAATACAAATGTCCTGTGACCAGACCACTATCGGATAATAACCAATTGCGCAAGCAATGCAAATTGTTCATACAGTTTTCATATAGTTTTTCTAGGGAGTTGAATAGCACACAATTAATTAACCTGAATTTATCCTTGTTAGAGTTTTCTTTTGACATTGTTCTATTGTTGAAGTTTTTTAAGTCAAGGAAAAATAATAATCGCTTCCGGTAGTTTGGAAGGTATGCGAATGCGGTTGAAAATGGAAACGCATGCGGTTACTTTGGCTAAAAGTTTTCTAAATAATTATCTTTCCTCGTAATGCTTTACGTGTTAATTTTCGAGTCGCATTTGCTGCGTTTTCTTTCGTTTTATTATACTGCGGACATTTTTTGAGGGGAAAACATAAATTTACCAATAACGTCAACCCATTATTCCTCTATACAACTTCAGGCAACAAATCAACTATATTTTTTACTTTTTAAATCGAAGTAAAGTTACTTACGCGTCAGTAATTTAAACCACATTGATTATTAGAGGCTTTAACACTCACCTGCAACAACAAGAAAGAAAAATAAATAAAATGAAGAAACAACACGAATTTAAGTTAAATATAAAAATTTAAATAACTGAAATTTAGATGAGGTTACCGAATTTCTTTGACGTTCATTTTTTAATTTTATTAAATTTTGTTAATTTATTGATGGCTAAACTAGGATGCTAACACTAAGATTTAAAATCTTCTGTGTTTAAATTCAACTATGTTATAGTATGTTCAATGGCTTAGTTCAAAGCCATTCAAATAAATTTAGTTTACTTAAACTTCCGTTATGGTAATAACATTGAAGTGGAAGGAGCTAGCATAAACTTCAATTGAATCTAATCACATAAGTGATAACATTAACACTTATATGATGCCTCAATTCACGAACTGAACTTGCTCTTATGTACAAACGTGCTATATAGGTAAATACATATATTTTTACCCAATGTTTTATTTCCCAAGAAGATAATTCTTTTTCTGAGGAAAATCCTTAAATTAATTAATCTACGAATAAGTTGTGAGTTTTTGAAATTAATGTAATTTTGTACCTTTTTACTTTCCATGGTTGTGTAAAGTCTGTGATTTCAATTAAATCCCTCTTTTTCATTGCAAAAATAGGTTTATTTATATAAATTTATATAAAACACAACGTTTAATTATGAACACAACATTAAAAGTAAAAAAGTAACAACAAACACACGCAGGAAAGTATCATGCGTTACGTCAATAGAGTTTGAACATTTGCGTTAAACTAAACCATGAAAGAGAAGAAGATTGTTTATTTTATGATAAGAAGTAACATTTGATATAAAACTTCACAACAATAACTGTACAGGTTACTGAGAATCTCTCGGTCCACCTTACACTTTTGAATTCATCTTAATTAGCAAAGAAAAAATTTCAATAAATTGAAATATTTATTGAATTTATTATTTAAATGAGCAATTCAATTTTACAATTTGAATGCGTTTGCATAAAAGGAAGAAAATAGAAATATCTGGAGCGATCGCATGGCATGTTTTGAATCATTCTCAATTGACTTGTAAAGTGGGGCAAAATTTAATAAACGTTAGCCAACGAGATGCAGCCTGATGATGTGAATGTGTGCCAATCTGTTTTGAATGTCGATCAAGCAAAGCAAGCCATCGTTTTAGCGATATTCAACGTTTTCCGGGTTTCATATTCAACTATAAAAACATATCGACCCGCCGAGAATATCATCATTGTTGAATGCCTATATGTTAAGTATTTATATCATCTTCAAACATGAAACAATACACAGAATAACATGATTGACACACAACCATAAACTGAAACATGAAACATCATTGATGTTGCAAAGAGAAAATTGAAAAATCAGTTAGTTGTTGTGGGAAAACCTGCTTAGCAATGTGCCAACTGCGAAAATGAGTTATCCCACTGACTCACTAACCGGTGCACGATGCACCCTACCAAGAGCCCCTCATAAAGCAGCGTCTAGCAACCGGGTTGCCTGCATTAGGTCAATAATCCTTGCAAAGCAATTTACCATTTTATAAAAATATTTTAATAAAATTAAATAAAAACAAAAGGTTTTAATTAAATTGTTTAATTAAACTTTGCTTGCGGGTAAAAATATGATATTGGTATGATTGCTGATGATGTTCACCTGAAGCCTAATTAATCATTTGGTATTATCGATTGTGAGCAGTCCTTCTTTATAGAAATAAATAATTCGAATAGCAGCGAGAAAAGGGGTCTAAAGGTCATTGCTACCGGGCGCCGAAAATCCCACCCCGTTTTGCGCTACCCTCAGTGACCCAATCTTGGGCGATATTTTTAGCGCAAATGATACAAAGCTCAATTGAACTACTCCGGGAGTGAATATAACATGCAATCAGGATAATGCTTCATCGGCTTGGATGCCTCGTCCTTTCGGTCGCATATGCGGCAGGATAAACCGCGCGCGCGAGCATACAAAGCAAAAGAGTTAGCAGATAGGAAAATGTGAGCGACATAAAAGTGCACGAATGTATCGTTTTACACTATAATAAATTTATCGCTAGGTTCTTGCTAGGTTTCACTGTTGATATCTAATGTGGGTCACGGGGATCAATGTGCTAAGTGAGATTTTGGAGACCCGCACGACGAGCATAGGTCCCGACAACAATTTGCACCACGGCAAAGCAGTTGATTTTAAGTGTAGAAAATGAGTTTGGGTGGTACAAGTGTGCCTCATCTGCAATGATCGTTGTAGCGTTGTAGTGTTGTAGAAACTAACCTGATTTGTCAGAGTGGGCTTACAGCAGCATGCCTCCATTTTGTGTCTAACTCGAGTTAGGGTGCAGATGCGTGTCTTAAGCTATCGCTGGTGTGTCCGGGCGTCATCCTATTTCGTTTGCCAACACACCGTGAACACATTCATTTGATGCACCACTCGATTACCGTGCACAACACTTCATTTCGCGTTATTTTTCTACTCGTTTCGGGACAACGTCACTGTGTCGGTCGGTCCGCACCCGTACTCCACAGGGTTGAAAGCACTTTCGGTTCAATTCGGCGAAAATCGCACGCGGTGCCGTTGCGTGTATGTGGAAAATCCACGGCCAGCCACACGGTGTGCGCGGTGTAGTGCGACGCGACGCGTTTCTCCAGTCAACCCCCAGGACTTGCGCCGTTTTTCCGAGCTCTTCGCTAGCCGATAAGCGCCCCCCAACACGTCTTTTTGCGGCTGAGCGTATACGAGTGCTGTGATGCCCGGCGCCTTCACATCGACTCCAACTCTTTTCATTCATGCAATTTCACCCAATCTCTCAATTATTTCATGCGCAATTCTACTTTTCTCTACCTATTAGCTAAACTATTAAAATTTGCAATATAATTGTTTATAGCCATTATCCTTGGAAAATTATCCTTGCGAGTGCCATCTTGCATTAACTAATAACACTAAAGGTCGTTAGTATCA
>JARJDT010005794.1:0-13741 GCA_030264655.1 Leptusa sp. GC000079
ACGCATCACGAATGCGAGCTTCCTTTTTCGACTCTCTTTAGAACGCCATACATTTTTGATGTGCATTTCAACATCAACCTATATCGCGGAACATGTTGCCAGTTTCTCTCTCTGGGACCGGAATGTTTGCCAGTATACTTTAGCAAGGTATATCACAATCATATTCAACAAATTGTGAATACTGTTCCAATGAACAAAAACCTGTCCCAATGTCCCAGTAGTCGAAAAACGCGCAATTCATTTTTTTAAATTTTGCTCATATTCTGATAGGTACATAAAGGGAGAAAAAGAAGACGGCGACAAAATATGATATTTTACTCGGCGTGCGCTTCGTTTTCATTACAAAAGACTAGCCTTGCGAACACATTAGCAATGAAAATAACGACGATAATAATGATGTAGGCACGCATTCGGATGGGGTTCTGCTAACGACGGACATTATCTTCAATGTTATTATCAAGGAAGTTATTATTGACGACGCTCACAAATTATAGCGAAGATTAACATATTGAAGAAATTAAGCGCCTGAAAAATGAAGTTTGAATTTCGCCCGTCAGTTGCCACGATGGTAACTTTACACATTCGAAGTTTATTGGTTTTGTACTGGGTTTCACGTTAATGGTCTATAAACCATGCCAACCGTAAAACCGTGATTGAACATTGATTTTCTAAACCGTGTTAAATGATCTATTAATATTAATCAAATATCGAAAACTTGATTCATGTCCGCGCCAATTTCCAAATCAAGTTTGTTCCATAAACCGGGCAATATTCATAAAGTTTGTTCAATAAAATTTAATATATAAATGTGGAACTTACAGAGACTTAGTTAAAGTTAGCTTTGTAGGCTGGGTTTATTTGCGATTGCATGTTTATTCATTCAAAATGCAGAAATACTGCAGCGCAACACATTTGGTCCTTTTCATTTTTGTTGCTGTCCGGCAGAAATGCATGAATGCAATGGTTGCACATCTACGTCGACTACATTAGGATGAATTCAACGCATTTATGCATGTTTCTATACATAGCTGAACCGTATAAATGCAGTCCGGCTTTTTCGGTTGCATTCGCCGGATGGTCTCAGCCAGATCCTTCATGCCACTAAAATCGCTTGCCATGTTGATCCTAATACACTATTTGGACCCAAAATAACTTAAAAAAAGTATCCCGAAAAAGGAAAAGCGGCAGAACATGAACTCCATCCATGTGCAGAGTTTAAGCCCCGGTTATTAAGATATATGAAACGAACATTAAGGGCGCCGTACACACACATTTCATAACATGTCAAGTGTAAAGTTAGCTTTAACATTTTTAGGTCGCCCGGGAAAGAAAAATGAATTTGTTGAAAAGTGCGCACAAATAGAAAACAATTGCTTGAAATGAAATGTGCTTTCCGTCTAAGTTATCCACATGGAAAAATTTACTTGACGTTCCCGAAACTGTCACGAGTAAATAAACGCGCTTCTTCTTGCTCGTCTCGTCAGTTATAGTCGCGCTAAACTGCTCGCTCGCGCATATTGTTTATGTTCGGAGGGATTCATATAATATGCATGGAAAATAAACAGTAAACAGCGAAGCAATTCGTATATTGTAGGTAGATATCGCTTGTGTGTATTGCCAAACAGATTTATCACGCCGGCTTTAAGTTACCATTTCCATCTGCGCGGATAAGTCGCATGCGTATAAATAATGCATCAACGTTATAACATAACGAAACGCAGTCGTACGTTTCTTGACTAGTCCTAGGATGAACTAAGCTACCACGTATACGGTAGAAGAGGAAATCCCGGCCAACTGGTCCACTGATGCCTGTCTTCTGTCTTCCATCTCATCCTCAAACCATACACTCACGATATAGACTAAGTATACCAAATTCCATAAAATACAACAACGATTCACCACTATCGTTGTTTGTTTAACGTGTGCAACTGGGGGAAACTCAAGTCAAGCCATCAGGAGAAGCGGATTCGGGAAGTAAATGTATTACCAACGATCTTGCCTACGAGTTTATGTCTCCAGGTTTAGCTCGTCAATAAATGGAAAATGAAAATGGAATATTTAATGCAAATTGATTCAAATTCAAAGCAGTTAGCTTTTTCGCATAAAGCGCTTTGATCTTTGATGTTGAATAAAGAATAAATAATTTCGCAATTTAAAAATGTTGTTCAAACATTCAACATGTTTAAATTTTTAATATTTAAAACTAATGTTAATGCGTTGAGTTTACGTCGAAAGCAGTCACTTGTACTGTACCGTGATGTAAACAAGTATAACAAGATTTTCTGTTTTGTTTCCCCTCCGAATCTTGTTTGGAAAAACATTTTCCAATCTAGAAACACATTTTCGTTTCTGGTTCGCTTGCTATAGGTATGAATATAAACTTTTCCTTACTTTGATATTTCCACTTCTAGTCTTTCCCTTAGTTTACTTCAGCACTCTTCTCATTGGGTTCGCTTCGTTCTTCGTTTTTCCGATGTATATTTATTTCTATCGAGTGGAAAACTTTTACTACCGACGCTTCTTTCTCTCTACTTGCACGCATTACTATCCTAATGCCAAACGCTATAACAACAAGTCGGTATCATTCGATGCGTGGCGAAAAGCTTGACGTAAAAAATCTTGTTCGCTCTTGTCGAACGAACGAACGAACGCATTGCGATGGAAGGAAGCGTCCTCGTCCTTCGCTTTCGCTCATAAAACTGCCGGAAAGTGCGAGTCGGCAAACACACACCACGCACACAACTATGCGAGTATCAATGGCTGTGCGGCGGTTTTAGTCTTTTAGGCATTACATCAGGAGAGGAAACAATATATCATCTTGGAATTTTTCGCAGCGCTAAAACGTTTGAGCCGCAGGACCACAGCAGGAAATATGCGATAGACTCGTAGGTGGGGTGGAAAAACTTTTAACTTTTTCTGATGTTTTGCCTTCGCTTTGAGATATGAGTGTCTCTATGCATCAATCTAAGAAACCGTGAAAATATTTATATTTTATTTTAAAAGAAGGCACAAGTTTTCCGCCTTCGTTTCACTCTGGATGTGGAAGTCAAAAAGGGTCGTGGGAAATTGATTTTGATCGGTTTGAGTTTGTGAGAAGTTTGCAAAAAGTCACAAGTCAAATGATATGAACAAGCGCGTTCAGGCCGAGATAAATTGTTACTTTTAACTTTTTTTTCTGCCAATCCCATAAAAAATCACTAAATACCCCCGGGATTTTTGCGTAAATATTAGGTAGGCGTAGGCGAAAACTTTCCGATTGTTTGTTTCAATCGCAAATTATTAAGCACGGCGAGTTTATTCCAATTGCGAATTGTTGGTACATTATTAATTGCCTTCTTGTATTATGGCAGATCGTTTTGTTGGGCCGGAAATAAAATATTTCGTTGGCGTTGCTTTCTCGGCGTGTACAATTTAAATTTTAATTAAACCCCATTTTCGCCGTGTTTTGCAATTGCTATTGCGCCGTCAGCGGCTCCGAGGCCGGTGCAAGATGTCATTATTTATTGCGATAAAGCAGATGTCGGAACATTTACACGCATAATTCTGTAATTAAAGAGCGCTTCATGAAAGGACTCCTTATTGCCGTCTGAATGTACTCACTTTTATATTCTTGTTAGCGAGAAACTTGACTTCGCTTATTGCTCCATTCGTAACTCTATTATGCTTACCTATCCAAACACAGTTTGTAAGTTTCTTTACTTAGTTATTATATTCAATTGTTATTTTTGTCCAGTGGATCAAACTAATATTAAATTTCGAGAATAAATAGCGACAAGGTTTTTGAATAAACTTTTTATGTCATAGTTTATTTGAGTTCAACTGTTATTGGCAGTCGTTCGGTTTTTGTGTGAAACATTACGTGAAATTATACGGTGTGAGCATTATTGATTGGGACTTACCCTAAATTCTGGTACCACAAGTGTACATTTGGCGGTGTATAGTACCATCCCAATCAATAATGCTCTCACTGTATTTGATAAAATTTTCATTCTGTGTCGACATTTAACATCTCATAAATATGTAAATTATTTTTTTTAATCTATCAACGTTGAAATAACGAATAAAATAATTATTGAATTTTTGGGCACGGAAATGATTTAAATAAAATTTTTTGTATGGCAAAAAGGTACGTCAAAGCCAAAAACATATCCTTGCTGACATGTTTACTTTACTCTTTCCTTTGCATAAAGTTATGAAAAAGCCATCTAGCTATACATAACATCCATGATACATGAAGAAGAATCCTTTTAGAATGCGTCCGGTAACCGCACACATAAGGCTGATGCATTTATGACAAATGGCCGGCACGTTTGCCATGAATAACGCATACCGTATTGAATCGAGTTTATTCAAAAAACGTAACGTGAGCCGAAATGACATCTTGCTAGCGTTACATCATGCATGCATGCTAAATCAAATCGGATGAGAGAAACATCACTCATTCACATGAAATGAATAAGTTCCAAATGTAAAACGTACAATTTTCTCGACATTTTACTTATATTATAATATAAATTTAATTAACATTTTCATTTGCAATTGGTCCAATTTTAATAGAATTTTTAATTAAAATATAAAATTATTTATTAATATATTTTATTTGAAAACGACATACGTGACAAATTACCTATGTAAATAATAGGGTAAAGGTTGGAAGAAATAAGCATAATAACCGTCATAAATTTGCAATCGACAATAAAATTAATAAACCTCAATATTGTATTCCAGCCGGATGTGTAACTGAAATTGGAGGGACACACGAAGGTATTAATCTAGATAAGCGCGAAATATCTCAATGGGAAATGATTAATTAATGCATAGCACTAATAGAGATTATCAATAATTAATAATAATGCGATCACAAATATTGTTCCAATAGAATTCGACTTAAATGAAAAGCTGATTATCGCAAGTACCAATAGTTATGCTTTGAGTTGGTAATTAAACTTTTAATTTGTGGCGTAAATCTTTGCCCCTTGTTTAATTTACTTTTGTGTTTGCTAATTTCCTCCTTTGTTTAATCTTAATATTAATTTTGAAAATTTTGATTAGACGGCGTCCTGTTTCTTTAAGACTGTGTGCGATACTTTCCTAAGAAGAAGTCTAAATATCCCGATGGGAAAACGCGAAAAAGTTGAATTATCCGAAGGCAGTACAAACGCCCGAAGCAGAACGACGCTGAAGGAAGCAGGAAGGACTTTGGCAACGCGCATAAATCATCCCATCCTAATACCTATTCTAATACTAGGACGTATCGCCGACTCGTTTGCCGGATGAGGGGATGATTGATAATCCAACGCAACGCACAAATGCGCGTTCGATACACAATTGTAATTAAAGTGGATGCTAAATTATGCATGAACACGTCTTCGAAATTACAAATTGCGCACGCACTTTTACTACAACGTGCTCATGTTGATAGCACACAATGTAATGTAATGTAATGCATCATGCACATTGTTTTGTTCTAATAATTGCTTTTATTTATTGTTCATTGTTTCACTGTTATTTATTTATTTCCACTGAGTTACGCATAAAAATTCGATTGTGTACGCTCGATTCAATTGTAAGTTTCGATTATATTTTAATTAACTGGAATTTGGATTTAATCATTGGGCCATGTCCGTGCTCGTATAGTTTCATATTTTCCGGGCTGCGAAACTCGGACAATGCTCATAAAAAGTAATAAAAATTATTTATTGCTATTGGCCAGCCTGTACGTACTCTGGAACTGTGGTCCAGATGAACATATGCACTGACCATGCAGCAAGGCAATGTAATCAAATTGGAAATATTTTTCTAATTGTAGGCAAGCGCACGTAAATACAGGATAATAAATTTCACTTCACCTTCAGAGATTTTTAATGCTTTTTACAAAAATTAAAATTAACTTTATTTGTTATTTATAACTAAGAGTTTGTAAGATAATTCAGTTTTCTATATTACTTAAATCTTAAACAGAGCAGGATTTTTGCATTATTTTTATTTAATTTGCAATCTCTTATGTCGTTGAAAGTTCCTGGTTGCTTCTTTGCACTTTGGTCCTAGTTTGTTACTTCAGCTTCATTCTTGGTATTTCCATACTTTATGAAACAACTTCATATAGACTTAAGATTCGACTATGTATATAGTCGCCATATAAAGATGGCAAGTACATGCATATACTGATAGATTATAAAGTAGAGCTAAGCTGTGCAAATGCACATAAAGCACTCCCGCACAAAACTCGCCAGAATTACCGACACATTCTTGCAACTTGCAACAGCGTTGACGAAGAAGCAGCGAGACTCACTGAATAGTCAATTGGTGTTGGGCTGCGCTCTGATCTACACAATGTACACGCTGCGTCGACTAATAAAGAGTACGTCGTCGTCGAGCCGGTTATAAAATATTATTATGCATATTTTATAAACAACTATTATGCAAATTAAGTTTACATCGCGCGCAGATTCTTCATTACGCGCATTCGCTAGGGAACATGAACATGAATGATGTATTCGCGCAAAGTACACATACAGGATTAGTACTAAACTAGGACTAGGAAAAAGTAATGAACAATCGTATTAAATAAAGTAATATGCGCTCTGGCTGTTATTATGTTGATTTTTAAAGTCTTTTTGATGCTGTTTTTTTGCACCCAAGGCAAGCTTCACTTCTTTGTGTTTTTTTGATTGCAACTTGAATATGTAAAAATTTTACAGGCTGAGAATGCGAAACGCTGAATGTTGAAAATATAATAAGACAATATCAGCTCTAGCTGAATATTTGGCTAATATTAAGAACAGCGCAGAGCAGAAAGAAAGGACTCTGGCTGGGTTGCTTTGCTACTGAAGCTAATACATACGCTAATAGAAGGAATATGCATGCAAGGATGGTAGGAAACCCAAAGTCGTGCTCAACGTTCAATGTTCACTCTGCAAAACTTGCCCAGACAAATGGCGGAACGGGTGTGGAGTTAAAATATTCAAATGAGGCTTTCTCGAATGACGAAATTCTTCTTCAGTCAAAAAGTGTTCTTTCTAAAATACAATAGGTCTGTCCAATATAAGTGACAAGTTTCGCAAAGTTTCTTTTAATTTCGTCATAGTTAAAACTCATTTCTCTTCTTTGGCGCAAAAAAAATAAATTATCAATTGCGGTAGTTTCTTTGTGAGGGTCGTTGATGAAATCTTCGCATTCTTTGCTCATTGTTCTGGACGTGAAACCAAGTGACATTAAATATAATTTACTGCGTGCACAATGATGATAATAGTTTGAGGAATATCTCAACCAACCTGCAGGATGTGCGGCTCGGCGTGGGAGAAAGGAAGAGGCTCGAACGACCCATTTGGGGATTGCGTCCAGGGCCGCTGAAAACCACTTGCTTGCTGGCAAAAATCCCTCGCGTTTTCATCCCACGTCGTCATCCTGTCCCGTTGACCTGAACAGGCAGCACGTCCGGCACAAAATGGCAATGCATGGCAATGACTCTTCTACCTATAAATCCAGCAAGTAAAAAAGAAGAAATATAACGACGAAGCGAAGCAAAAGGAGGATCGGCAATTTAATAATCCGTTGGTTTTACATGATACGACGAAGTGGTTTATCATAAAAATAGCTTTCTGGACTTCTTTTAATTTATATTATTAATCTTAGCTCATATCTCACAACGCAGTAAATCATTGCGGATTTAGCGCATACATAGAGGTAATTTGTTAAAGCGCTTTCTTATGTGCTGCTATTTATATTCGTCCTGATTAAGCCATTTTCGCTATTAGCTCAATATAATAAAACTAATGAAGAATTTAATAAAGTGTTAATACGTTATAAAACCTCACTAATGAGCAACGTAATTATTCGATCGCGTTTATCGTTAGGCAGTTCTTAGAAAAATTGCCTTTTCATATCCTTTTTGTTCTTTATTGTTAAGTATACATGTTAGGAAAACAATACACCATATAAAAAGCGCATTTTAAGAGCTCGAACTATTACCTAATAAAAACTTTGACATGAAGTCGTTAGTCGTTAACCCTGTGTCGTAAAGCTTTCGTTTTACTCTTACATTCACAATTTGACGTTTTTCTTCGGGTACTATTAAAGTACTAGATCACATTACTGGCATACCTATAGTAGCAAATAAAGTCTTATCACAGCTTTAAGTTGGGGTGTTTCTAATACTACTTTTTGTTTGCTCGTTGTTGTTAATTGAAATGTTTGTGTTTTGCAGATCAACAATTTTGGTATGAACAAGCGCGCATTGCGATAAGAAAACGATTGCAGTACGCAACGGATAGAAGGCCACATGCGAAGAATGTGATTCTCTTTGTTGGAGACGGCATGGGGGTGGCGACCGCAACGGCAGCAAGGATACTACGCGGTCAGCGGCTGGGCAAACGCGGTGAAGAGCACGAACTCGCCTGGGATGCGTTTCCCACCGTAGCGTTCGCAAAGGTATTGTTCAATTTTTCAGTGCGAAATCTAAAAAGTTCCTCTTTGGGCGAAATTGCCGAAATAATGTTTTGTCGCCGTCGTTATTTATTTATAAAAGTTGTGCTCTATTTTGTACATATAAACAAGGCACTTTATGACGACGACGAGGGCTTTCTTTCGCCAAGTTTGCCAGCACTCTCACTCTTTGAATGTGTACGTGTTATACTTATACAAGTTTTGTTTTTTCTGCTGTTCGTTATCCCTTCTTTTCACCACTTTCCTTCTCCCAATAAAGTCATAAAGCGATGTAATTGAGAGGTTTATGGCATGCGTGTGGGTTTTCTCATGGTTTATTCTGTGCCATTTCGGCGCTTTTCTATATAACTCTCTTAGACTATGTCATCACGTCTATCTGCCACAATAACAAGAGAAATCCTTAGAAAAATAATGAAATTTTATGCGCAAAAAATTGTTAATTTGGACTTTTTTCGCTCTTAGACTTGCGAATGTTTGAAATATACAAATTCAACGAGTGTGAAACGATTGCAGTTCGCTTTAAATAAACAGTGACTGAAACGAATTTATTGTATTGAACTTGCTCTAAAATAACAAACATAAATTTACATTCACATTATTTCAAACAAGTATTTAGTGAGCCGGAAATTTGAAAAAAATCTGTACGAATTTAAATTAAGTCGGAACAGAGTTCTTCGTTCTTAGATTTTAAAAGCTTTTTGCGCTTCTTTTTCGGTAAACCTTTTTGTAATCAAGAAACTCTTTAGATAGGGAGTGTAAGTACCACCATGGTGCGATGTTACCAGTTGTTGAATCAAAGTGCACATCGTTTTTCCTCGCTTTTCTCTTGTTGCTTTTTGTGGTGTCGTTTCGCGTTGTGCGGTCCAAAAAATTAGTAAAGACGAATAAGAGCCATAGAAATTCTTTTTCATTGTTACGTATATGTTGGCAAGCTGGGCGATGGCCATGATATACATTTGGAAACAATCCTATAATATGCACGTATGTGTGTGCAGTTGGGATTTATAACAATTCGTGTGCGATGTTGACCTGCATTGCGATTTATAATCGCCACGCTGAACCCGAAAACTAACCGCAGTGAACCAAACCGAAATACTCACACCAAATACGCAAATATGCATACAAAGCCCTAAAACTAAAAAAAACAATAGAAATTTCATAAAAATAGATTTTGAACAACTGAAATTTAAAATCAGGGTATCAAATATTATTCAATTGAAAAAATATTATTGGCTTTTGTTGCGCATTGAATTTCGTCCGCGTTATCAGTTAGTATTTTTTGTGGAAAATAGCAATTTTGTCCTTGTATTATTTGACCATTACGGACTAACAGTGTGTCCATTTTCTAAAGCAATGTTGCCGTGGTGTTATCCTTGGTTTCAGCTTGCAGTTACATTGCAGTCGCGGTCGACCGACGAGCTGCGATTAACAAAACAGCAGTTAGTAAATCCGGCGCTCGATTTTTAAAAACTTTATAAACCCGCATAGAAAGCAACAGCAGTCGTACAATTTGCATTCGGGTATTTTGTATTCGCACAGTTAAGTTATCATTACCGCAACGGCGCCATCAGCAGTCAGTTGTTCGGCTTTTTTACAGCGCACAGGATTTCGCCGAACGCACACCGAAATGAAAAGAAAATCAGGAGATAAAGAAAATAAGAGGATTCAGATTTAGACACACAAAAAGAAATGCTAATAATCATAGATTCACATTTTTATATAAACCCGTCACTTATACAGGATACGAAGGAATTTTCCAACGGAAAATTACTCACTTGCAGAAAATGGAAATGTGTAACAAGCAAAGTTAACTAAACTTACATCAAAACTTGTTAATGATGAAATAATGAAAATGAAAATACAACAACGGCTTTCATACAAATTTAAAGGGGTTTTTCGTTAAATTCTCGACGCATATGCGAGTATGCGAAAGCACATAAATAATTTTCATTTAGATAATAATCCTTCTATGTACCAGAGGCTGCCACACCACATCATGGATGTGTAGAGCTTCAGCTAAAATAATATTTACGCGTATTAACATTTCCTTTGCACACGGAATTCATGATTTTCAAAACAATGAATCATTTTCATGTTGCGCACATCAAAATAGATCTTGTCTCTCAAACATGAACAAATAAAATTCAAGCATTAAATTAAAAGCGCAAATAAAATCACTTCATTATCCTATTTACAAACTAGTTAGGTACTTAACTAATAGTCGCGTTGTATTTTCTATGAAATTTTAGTGTAGTTATTCTTAGTTATATGCCATGCGAGGTAATAATCAACCGCAAAATTAAAACATAAAACAATAATATGATAGTTCCGTGTTGCTTGTAAATGTTTATGTTCCCTATAATCGGCCAACATTATACGCATTAACGGAAGAACGGAACCATTACCACGATGTTCGCTTGTATACGTATCATAATTAATCTGCAAAACGCTAATATTTTAAAGCCCAACTTTCCAATTATTCAACGCATAATGAGCGTGTCTATTATACTCATCTACAGCTTTACTAATTGATATTAATAAATTGCGCATCACGGAATAAGTGGTAATAAAGATAAATTTAAGGATCTTTCGTTATTTTCCAAACGGAGTTTAAATTTTAAACAAGTTTATAGCGCCGCAGTTTGAAAGAAAACTAAAAGTACATGTTTTCTGTCTTCCTAGATAGAAACACGTAGACTTAGTGTTCACTTTTACCGAGAGTTGTGCTTTATGTTGCACCCCGAACTTTTCTTATCCTGATCCTTATTGGGGTTGTACATTTATTTACACAGGCAGTAGGTACCTTCATCGAACTTCTTCATGGGTTTTATTTCGAAGAAAAACTTTGAGTCCGCGCTGCTGGTATCGAGGAAATCTAATTACATTTATTTCGTATTCATGAAATACACCTCAAGAGTAGGGCTAAAACCGAAAACTCGGTTTCACTTTTCCCGTACCTGAATAAACTTGATATAGTTTTTTTTCCAATGTAGGAAATTTGCATCCGGTTTATGCGTGTTTGTGTGGCAGTTTGATACTTTGGATATTTGGAAAATCTTTATTGAAAAAGAAATAAGCAAGCAAGCACACAAAGTTTAATAAAATAACCGACTACATACTAAGTAAGTGTATAAGCTATTCAACATTTTCGCAACCTTTTCAACCCCTGGTTGGCACAGGTTACTTTTATCTATAGATAGACGATGAAAACTTTTCAATCTTTTGCTATTCTAACCGTCGAGCAAACGAAATTTCACTTTAGTTTAGCAAGAAAGAATAAAAGTTGTAACAAAACGATTAGAAGAATCACCAAACGGCTAAAGTTACTGTGGAAATTTCCAATTGAAAATTGCCGAAGGTGTCAGAAGTGCCAAAAACTGTGCGTGAAATTTCCATTCCGCGCATCACCCAAACAAACTATAAAGTAATTAATAGTTTAAGTTAATTAGAGCTGGCAGTCATTATAACTAGCTGCATTGTTTATGATGTGTGCGTGTAGAAAACATAAATATTCAGCAAGTGCAGAGTGCAGACTTACTGACATGACAATGCGACACGCTCACATAAAGTTGAAAACTTTATCCTTCCTACCTAGAACGCGTCAGAAACATGCCAAAAGTTGATAAATATACAATGCATGCAGCAGGAATATGCGAAAGTCATTAATTTCCGTGCTTTCTTTGCAGACGTACAACATGGACGCTCAGATTGGCGAATCTTCAGCCTGCGCGACTGCATTGATGTGCGGTGTCAAAACCAATTTTGAAACAGTCGGATTGGATGCTCGAGGAAAGTTCGAGAATTGTTTCTCAAGTTTTTCATCGCGCGTCTCGTCCCTAATTGATTGGGCGCAAGAATCGGGTAAGTCACCATCAGATACAATTGCGCAAACTTTTACAAAATTGCGCCGATTGTGCCCGATTAGAAGTTCTATCGTTGCGGAATCGATAGAAATCTTCTTTCGTAGCCCAAACTTGTGTGCGACTTGCGAGTCATTATCCTAGTTTGCAGTTTAAACGACTACGAGAGATAACGATCGCGCATTTAGTTTACTTCTATTGCCCTTCGGGGTTCAAGTGCACTTCTATTAGGCAATTTCGACTAAAAGAAAGAAGTCTTAAATCTAAGGCTCGTTTCTCGCTTTTTCTTCGCTGTGCGATGAATTTAAATTTCAAACTTCTCAAATTATTCCTATTCGCAGTAGTATTAGCTACTTATTGGGTAGCTTTATACAAATGATTCTTTTATGCGCGCCCTTTATTGATGTGGTCGCTTTGTTTTAAAGGGAAAGCGACTGGGATTGTGACTAACACAAGGATAACGCATGCTACGCCGGCTGCTTTGTATGGTCATTCGCCGTCCAGATACTGGGAGGACGATTCTAAAGTGCCACCGGCTGCTAGAAAATCCTGCAAGGACTTGGCACGACAACTCATCGAAAATGATCCTGGCAGAAATATTAATGTAAGCTCCATTTAATTTTGATGAAATAATGCAATTCTCACATATTATTAATACTGAATTTATTATACTTTTAATCTCGAAACTTTCCTTAAACTTGGCGAGGAATGCGGAAATTCACATGAATAAATTACGTTACTCATATACAACAAGACACAATAATTTGCGCCCTTCGTATAAGTATGGAGCAAGTTTCGTGTTTATTGTGTGTTTGCGTCTAGGTAAAGCAGGCGGAAAGTTTATAATTCACCGGAAAATTCTTAATTAGACTCGAGTTTGTTGTTGTTTTATAACCCGTTGTGAAACCGCGAATAAATGGAAAATAAGTCCTTTCCTTTTACACCAGAGAAAACTTACCTCAAGTAAGGAGCAAACTGTTCTTACCATTCACCATTCTTACTTAGAAAGAACTAAAGCGCTCAAAACAAGAAAAAAATAGTGCAACGACAAAGGGAAAATGGTCGCTCAAGCACGTTGGTGTTTGGTAAAATTTTTAAAGCGATAAAAGAATTTTCATCGCACGTGTTGAAAATTCTTTTATCGCCTTTTTTGTGTGTTGATGTTTGCTGGTGTAATAAACTCGATATGTGCTGCACCTTCGGACATTGCAGAATTCAATAAATCGTGCTAAATTGAAAGTCGATCACCGCGTATTAAGTTTTGAGTTGTCTTGGCAAAAAGACCAAAACATGGGGCTATCATCAATGATTAGTTCACATATGCAATTCCTAAACACTAAATGGCCTAAACTAAAAGGCAAAGCAAACTTGCACAACTTGTACTTAGTGTGGCAAGTTTAAACATCAGGAAGCAAGCATGTTGCTCTTGCATTTAA
>JARJDT010005797.1:0-13791 GCA_030264655.1 Leptusa sp. GC000079
TCGGGGCCCCACAAACACATAACCCGGCACTGTCTTTATACTTTTAGCTGAATACGTGGGCAATATGGGCATGGACTCATGAACAATTTCAAACTAAAGTTATTTTCAACCGCGCTAGTCCATAAAACCGAAAACGACAACACGATGCAATGAACACTGACTACTAATTAGCTCTTAATCATAATGAATGAAAAACTACACAATTCAATAAAATGCTAAAAATAACGCTCAAAACCGCAAAGCAATATGTGAATAGATTCAAACGCTTTATTTAAAAATTGTTGATAAAAAAATATTGGAAAACATGACAATCGCGCGGATTGCATTGCATTGCAGTCCACACCTTGCTGGAACAAATATAATAAATTGGTAAGATTTAGCTGTGTATGAGGTGGGGTTTGCACGAACAATTAGGAAATCACGTCGTCGGGAAAAACACGTGCTGCACAGCAAAGGAAGTCATCGCCGTCGATGTCGCCTAGCTGCGGACCAAAAACAACGAACGCGACGCAATATTGTCCAGTCGACATGAACCCGTCGTCAAGTGCTCATCTTGAAGCCGAAACAAGAGACAAGAAGCGACAAGTTGCTTGCAAAGTGTCTTAAGTCGTAAGTTAAGCGCGGATCAGGCGCGGATTGTAGTAAGTCGCGAGTGCGCCCAGCGACCGCTAAAACGCTTAGTGGTGCGGTGCTAATGTGTTAATAGTGTTTCGTTGTTTGTTTTTTCGAGTCGCTTTTTTTGCTCCATCCGAGTATCTGTTTGCGTTTGAGTAACTTTCTCAAACTTTTCGTGCACATATGATGCTCACATGACTAATGCATTATACATTCTTTACGTTCGTTCGTTCATGTTCATATTTAACATCACTTTTCTGACGCGCTGTGACGCCAATTTTTCAACGAAATAAATATTCTAAGTTGACTGAGAAGGCAAGATGTCGGCATAGCTGATCGTATTTGAATAACGGCTGTGTCACATCCTTAGCCAGCTTAAGTCTTCTAATACGCACCAAAACACCAAAAAAACAATAAATTACCTTAATACAATTACCATAATGTATAGTCTTGTAGAAAGAAGTTCATTTGATGCAGTTTTGCTAGAGGGAAGATTTTAAAGCCAAAAATTCGCAGATTTATAACAGTTTATTTCAATTACATTTTTCGTGTATAACAATTTAAAAACTTGGTAACAATGCAAAATATACGTAGTACTTATTAAAGTGCTAGTAGTAACTCTACTCGTTTCAAAAACAATTTGCTACGGTTAAATTTCATTTAAGGCAAACAATTTCACAAATGGACGCCATTTGCATTCGAATCGCTATTGCGTGAATTTTGCGTCTGTTTTGAATCTTGAATCATCGTCAACAAAATTAATTCAAATTCATTGCTGAGCCAACTATCACATCACGTACACAGGAAAGCGTCTTATTCAATAATTCTTTTATACTTATCAATTAAATTATGCTAAAGGAATTTTTAGGAGGAAAAATACGCGCAGTCTTTCTTTTACCGAAAATTTGCTAAGACGTTCAAATCTTGAAATTGAATTATCCATCAAAGAAAATGGACTATTAATGAACTAACTCACTGTCACTGTCTATTAGCTACCTCTACATCTTTATTTTATCCAATATCGAATAAGTTATAAGTCTAGAATGGTAATGGTATTGATTAATAGTTAATTGTATTGACTAATTATGCACCTATCGCGCATATTCTATCGAATTATCTAATTCACTTGTATTTGTCTCTGTTCCTTATCGTTTTGTTTTATCGTTTATCGTTTTCAAAGCGCGCTGTTTCGTCGTAATTTACTAAATTAATGTGATTTTAATTATGGCGCTTGTCTTTTTGGTGATGGTAATTATTAATTGTTAATCTATCTAAATAATTTAAAATGAAGTCTATTAGACGTTTTACTAATGGCTAATCTTAATTGTTAATATTAATATTGCCTCTTCACTCTTTGTTTGGTTTTCGTGTTTTCTGTTTTCGGGCGTTAAAAATTCTACGACCTATTTATTTGACTTAATTTGATCAATACAGTTGCAGTTCTAAACTTTGTGTCTGATTATGCTGAAGTTATCACCTAGAATTGTCTAAAAATCGCATTCTTAAGTCTTAGAGTCTATGAATATGAAGAAATTTAAAAGTTTGTTGGACGTATTATGCAAACGCAAACGATTTCTATTCCTTTACCCGCACTCGAAGTGTAATGTAATAATTGTTAGTTTGATTTAGCGTTTAACACATTCTACAAATATTCATTCGTATTGGATGAATTGAACGGTTCTGGCCAGTTTCGTAAGGTGATAATATCGTCACCTAGTTTTGTCATCACCATTGTAAATATCACATTTTCAACTATTCAAACTGGCCACAATTTCATTTCACGTGTTCATAATCATTTTTGTACACATATTTTTTGAGTTAGTGTCTTTTGGTGTTGATTTTGTTAGGAGGCAGCTTTAAAATGAAGAAAATTTCATGGGAATAAATGACGATAAATGTGTCAATACAGTGGTCGATACTCTTATAAAATCGGTAGCTGTTCATGTAATATGAATATGTAATCATGTAGATGCAGCTTTGAAGGATTTAAGTTAAGGTGTTAATTACGTAACTGGTTTAGCACTCGCGTCACGTGTACTTACATACGTTCAACAATACAATACAATGTTTGAGTTATTTAAGATATAAAGATAGAAAACATTAAAAGGGGATATTCTGATACTGATTCTCCAAAATCTTAGAAAAAAAAATCGTATCCAAAATTCTACAATTCGATTAATTTGATTAGAGTTTCACTAGACCAAAATACTTGTCTTGAATTCGATTTCTTGTATTTTCTTGAAAAATCAATACAAGAAATTTGTGTTTCTTGTCTTGTAATTCTTGTTTGCATTCTTTAAAAACTTAACACTTATTGTTGTCTTGTCTTGATTTTTCCTTCACAAGTCTTGTCTTGATATTGTCTCGAATTTTGTCGAAATCAAGACTCTCGTGAAACCCTAAATTTGATCAAACCGTTTTGCTATAATGTTAAACCAAGTGTTATTTTTCAATCCTAGTTTAAAACTACTTTAGTTTTGAACTTGGATTAACATTTAAATATTCATAACAAGAATAGTTGCCAACAAATCAATAAACTTCGTTCATTTGGAAACGGTTTAAAGTTTAAACTATGATTGAAAAACTGGGCCACGATATATGCTACAAATTTAGAAAAAAAAGTATAAAGAACTGACTCAAATATCCCCTCGTACAAGAAGCTAAATTAGAGCGCGTATTTATCTAAATATTAGATAATATTTTATTGTAGTACATATTAAATCAAATTGCGTTTGCAATGCATTTTTATCTTAATTAACTTACCATAGGTAACTTCTTGAAATTTTGAAAAAGGCTTTTAATTCATATGGTATGTTAATAATCAATAAGCTAAATATTTAAAGCATTTATTGTGCGTCGCGCTTTAAAAAGTTCAACTAACTGAAAAAGATGAGCGAAAAATGTCAGTCTGAAAAGTATGTGCCTTTGATTATCATTATTAATTACGTTAAATATTTAAATGTTTGTACTAAGTGTTCGTTATGTAATCGCTGAAGAGAAAATTGCTTATGATTTGTTTCCCCATTTCCCGTCTTCATATAGCTTAGCTTAACCAATGGTAACTTATAAAGTTATAAAGCACATTCCTTAAATTTTACTTTCTTCTTTACTTTATACAAAAGGGAAAACGTCGAAAATCACCTTATAAATCTACTCTACATTTATTTTACTTGGTGTGTTGTTGTTGTTTAGAGCACCCACGACTCGTAAGTTGATGTCCAGTAGCAGACAGCCGTCCAGGGCGGAAACTGTTTGACGAAATTTTTGAAAGAAACGGAACTCTTGGAGTTTCCAAAAAGGTAATGCGACGTGACTGCCAGATCAATAGTGGGACCTTCATGATTTTTCGGAATCTGAAACAAGCAAGACAAACAAAACCACCAAATAAAAACAGAGTTCAAGTTTTTTTCCGGTAGGGTTTCACGAGAAATCTTTTCGAGATCTGGACGAGAATTCAAGACAAAAGCCTAATTCAAGAACAAGATTTTTGTTCAAAAGTTCTTAATCTTGATTAAAATCTTTGAAACATTTTTCTAGGCCAAAATGATACAGAAAATCAAGATCGGAAATTTTTGAAGAAAAATTCTATATCTTGATTTTTCTTGAAAATGTTAATTTTGCAAATTTTAGAAAAGTATTGATTTATCGAGAGTCTTGCAAGACAAGATTTCTCGTATAGTAAAACCAAAATTTTTCGTGTCCAAACCTTAAATTCCAAATTAAGATCGAACGGTACCCAGCGATCACCCCTCCCGTAAAAAACAAAATAGGTCTTCCTGCCATTCCAGGAATACGTCGTTTGCAAGGGTTGACTCTGCAAACTCCACCTCGTCAACTCAACCCCCTTCACCGGCGAGAAAATGATCCCCATATGAGCAGGTCCATCAACCGAGACATTCCACCCTCGCGTCATCTCCGCCCTAACATGTTCCTTAATACTAACAACCGGGGCAGGAATCTGCGGTTTGGGTCCTGGCAGCCAGTGCGTCTTCCAGATCAGATTCATAACCGGCACAAGGTACGGCATCCCGCAATACAAATAATCCACGCAATCACGATCAACAGGCACAGCGTTCTTCATATCCGGCACATATCGGTCAACCGTGTGCGGACTGTTAATATCGAAATCGATCACCCAGTAACCAGTCGACTCGTTGACAACCGCCCCGGAAAAATCATGGAATGTGCGTCGGGAGTGCGCGAGCATGAAGCGCTGCGGCGCCAATGATCCCGGATCCCCCGAATAAGGGAACCCCATCGGCGTGAAGATAAGTACGGCGATCGAGAGTAGGAACAGGCCGAGCAGAAGGTTAAGTATCCGGTAGGTCTCCTTGACTAGAAGAATGATGGGAATCGCGAAGCTGAAGAGCAGCACGAACATGAAGCTGACCATTAGCGCAATCAGCAGCTCGGAATTGTTGCCGGCTCCCGAACGCCCCATGATCGGAATGAACAAGTAGATGGCGGAGACGATTATGTAGAAGCTCTGCACAAAAGGCAGGCCCATGACGCCGATGTGGAGCAGCAACCAGCGGCCGTCCTTCCACGCGGTGAAGAACTTGGCCCGGAGCAGACTGCCAATAAGCGGGAAGATCGACCACATCATTGGGATGAAGCTCGAACGGATTCGCAGCACGATTCCAATGATGAGGACGATCGTCCAGATTATCTGATACGAATCGTAGTAGAGTTGAAAGATTTGCCAAGGCCACACGTCGATGTCCTAAATTATGTGTTTTTATTAGGTTTTTTGCGCAATTTCGCATTTGATTTGTTTAGACTATTGTGGCTTACTTTGTGGTAGTATTTGGCGTGTAGCAATGTTATGGCCATTGAGACTAGCAATGTAGGTATCACATACAGAAAGAATGCCCATAGGGGGCGAGCGTACCAACTCATAGTGCGTCCCAGAGTTGTTACCAGCATGGCAATCGAAAATGCGGTGATTGCCGTCACGAGCCATGTTATCCAAACGCCAGCAACGCATTGCGTCAATTTTATTATGTATCTTTGCGGTTGCATCACTGCAATTTGATTTTTTTATTGTTTTTTTTTGGTTTGTGAATAGTCGCATTCCGTTGTAAACTTTTTTCACTCGTGAAAGTTCACAAGTGCAAAATGTTTTTACAAAGAAATGCGACTATAATCAGGGCGTGCCGAAAATAAAATTATTTAAATAGAACTATTTATTATTTATTTAAAAAAATCTAAACTAATAATTATTGTCGATATAAGAGTGCGTAATGCGGTTTTAGCCCTTAGTTTTCAAGATGTGCATTTCAAACAGTGGCGCGTTATGGGTTGTTGAGGCCCTAGGCAAACTCAATTTTGGGGTCTTCTTAATTCAAAAATCGCTTGTTTGCACATACATATAAAACGATTGCACATATATTTTTATAATATGTGTTAGAAAAATAAGAAGTGGCAATAAAAAAATCAATTAATAAATCAAATTAATTTGTATTTAGAAAATCTTATTTATGAAGAGATTGAAAAATAAAATCCAAAAACAAAAATTAAAGTGGAAAATGTTATAATGCCAATAAAAATAAAAGATTCAAATAGTGAACAAAATGCATTTTGTTTATCGCTAGCCACACTTACTAACTTGAAGATAAGAAAAGGTCGACCGGCCGAACAGGTAGTCTGAGTCGGCACGACGCATCTTAGCTTTCTGTTCTAAATTCTCATCGAATTTTCTTTGATTTTCTTCTTTAGAGCGCATTAAATTAAGTAAATTTATTAATTACTCATTAAGTACGTGTCGTGGTTCGTAATTGGATATATGTATAATAGTTGCTGCTGCCAAAAGATAAGTCACTTCAATTTTGCCTTTTGTTGTCCTTTCAGGACAATCCCTTCGCGGCTTGTGCTCAACTTTTTTCGCTTCGTGTGTAAAACCCTTCTTACAACACTCGTTGTGTAATATACTATTTCTATATCACTTTCATATCGTATGATTCAAAACTTCTTGAATTAGAGTGTGCCATGGAAGAGAAAGATAGATATATAAGTCATGTGTATTTTGGAAAATCGGTCGTCAAATATTCATTTTCCCATTAAATTGATACAATCCCAGACAAGCTTCATTTTATGCATGGCACATTCCAATTCCCGAAGTTTTGAATCATACGATTTGTAACATAATTATAAATATTTTTGATAGGATTTTTGCACTGAATAGATTCCAGGAATCTATTCGCCATTTTAGTAACACCCTGTAATTTTAAATAGCAAGTTCTATTTAAATAATTATTCGGAGTATTGGCAAGCCCAGCACCCTCACACATAAAAATTATGAAAATTAGAACTTACTTTTGGTTGCATCCTTCATATTAACGTAAATCGAATAAAACGACAATATCACAGTAGAAATATTAACAAGATCCGATACTCGCATCGGCCATCTAACAACAAACGCGCCCAAAAAATCAAAAAACACCAAGTGTCCCGACCGATGGCTGTCAACATCAGCCAGCTTGTGTCCTTGCGCCATGCCACGCGCCAACGCCAGGATGTTATCGCCGGTGCGCTGCAGCGAACCCAAAGGAATTTGTTCGATCGAATCGAACTTGGTGTGGTAAACGTAGCCGTTCGCCGACCACGCAAAGTCCAAGCCGGAAATGTTACCGAAGTCGCGGAAAATGCGATAGTCGGTGTCCCCCGGCACGATGCCGCTTTGGAAAATTTCTTGAGCCATTGAAGAGGCGAACGGATAAGGCACTTCCTCGGAGTAGGTTTCCAACAGCCACGGATGATTGGGACCGGCTTGGAAGAGCACTTCGCGGCCGCCCGCACCGCACGCTTCCAGGTTGATGAAGGCGCGCACTTCTTTCGCCCACACGTGCTGGGTGATGAAGCCGTGCGAGGCGGGCAGGAAGTTTTCTTCGCCGCCGTTGAACAGGAAAATTATGTTATGGCGGAGGATCTTGGAGGATTTCGACATTACGCGCAGGATTTCTAGCATTACTGCGCATCCGGCACCATCATCACTAGCACCTGTAATGGGAATTTTTCTTGCAAATCAATTTAATCCCATAGAATCCAAGTTTTTAGAGGTTTTAATGATTTTATTTAGGTTACTAAGCAAAAGCAAATTATGATGTAAAGCAATGAAATAAGTGAAATGTTTCATAATTTATGGTCTGATTTGGTTCAAATTTCTATTATAATCCGTTGAGCATCGAAAAAAGCCTAGAAATAAGTTTTCAATCCATAATAAAGCGCCATTTTGAATTTTGACATAAGAGTAAACTACCCTTGTTTATCAACATTTGGTTCTAAATTGCAGAATCTGTTTCTGGCACTTTAAAAAGTGCAGATATGAAATTTCATCTTTCTAGGTGGATTTTAGGAAACCTGGATAGTGTTAGGGTAGGTTAGTGTTATCGGCGTCTCCTCTTTGTGCCATCTTCGTAAATCCAAAACACAGAAAAACAAGTATTTCAATCGAATTTTGAGTTTCGAATTCTTTTAAAAAATCAAAGAAATTTTATGAAAGATTAGAATTTTAGACCATAAACAAACAAGTGATATGCAAGTAAACTGTAATTAAATAACGCAATATGTAATAAATTCAATAAATTTTATTATTTTCGTCTCGTTTTTGTTTTATTCAAGGTGAAAAATGAATTTTTATTTTATTACAAACAAAAAATGCAATACTAATATAATTAAAAATAAATTCATGTAAATGTAAACAAAAGCAACAAAGGTAAAGATTACAAAGCATGATTAAGCAAACTTGAACACCAGTAATTAATTGCAATTCGAATAGCTAGACATAGAAAACAAAGCAAACAATGTCGTGAATTATTGCGTTGGGTCTCTTTTTGCCTTTTACGATTGCAGTTCAAAGTCATCGTCTAGCAATTATCAAGCAGTTTAAGTTATTTTACTAATAATTTAGTAATACAATAATAGCAATAATAAAAACCTGGAAATTGTTCAAATTTTAACGAAAAACGCAACCTTTTATCGTTTGCAAGGCGCGTTATCAGCTTCAAATAAACGCAAATACCCGCCTTATTAAACATTTACCTCGGGCAAACGTAAACAACACACAAATGTCAATAAAAGCGTACTATGAACCCATCTATTCCCATTTGAAGTCACTTTACATTACATTAGATTCAGTAAGTCCACGGATAGTGTTTCAAAGAAGGAAAAATATGTAGTTTTTATTTTTCTGAAAACCTTCAAATTATTAGAAAATTGCGCCATTTGCTACAAATCTAACAACTGTTCTGTGTTTCTTAAGTGTCTTTAATGCATTTCTACGAAATTTTTAAACTAAATGATTGTTTTTCAAATTCTCACATAAATATTTTAAGTCAAAATTTTGCAAAAAACATTTTTTTTTCATTTTCATGTTGGGGTTTGACGGTTTGAAAACAAGTAGGAAAGTGGTACAAATTTGTTTCAAATGTTTTCTTAGTGGCTTTTACTTATTTGCAAATTGTTTAAACAGTTTGGACTAATTTTGAACCAGCAAATGTTTTTTTTAGTTCTTGCTAATATATGAATTCTTATTGGACGTAAATCGTAATGTAATCGTAGTATGTACTCGAGATATATTTTATTTATAGAATTATTACATGTATCGAAAAGAACTATAATCTTTTTTTGATAAAAATAAACGCTGATAGGAATAGGAACTAATAACAACCTGGCGGCCCTGGCGCGAATTCAACTCACACCTCTCAAATAAAGTATTTAATAATGTCATAAATCAACAAGATATCTACAATACATCGTAAACCGTATCAAAGCAAACATTCATACTATTTAATCAATGCTTTCACTTAGCTTTAGCTCATCTATTCGACAAAATGATCTATAAATTAACGTATGGCATTATTGTCGCAAACAGATGTTCGTCTTCACAATATTAAATATGTATTTCAATAATTAATATATTGTTTTATTAATGACTAATCGACAATGAATTACCATCAAAGACTAACAAATGATTGATTCTAACTTGAAGCACTTAAAGTTAACTATTTAAAAGTTCAAAAATTAAATGCATTCTAGATATTTAATAAAGTTATTTTTAAAATTTCGATTTGAATGTTTGTAATAACAATATGTTTAATAATAATAACAAACAATTTTAAAATAAAACAAATAAATCTTAAATGGATTACACCATTTTGATAACAAGATAGAATGATTTTATATCATTTTATTGTTTTGTTACAAAGCCAAATAAAAATGCAAAACATACAAAACTTCAATAACCAGAATAATATTCAAGGTTTGTAGCATAGCAGGATGACAGGACCAAAGCGTTTTAATTGCACAACATTGTTAATAAATAAAATTAAAATTGCAGTAACTTACCTGGACTTTCAATATACGAGTCATAATGGCAATTAATAAGCAAACTATGCGGTGACTTAATATGCGATCCGATCTTGACAACAATATTCTGCAGTCCCCGATAAACATTCGTCATGCCATCGAGAAACTCCAGCGGGAACTCGCCACTAACAGTCTGGACACCCATTTCGAGAACGTTATTCGGCATCGCGCCTTTAATAATCTCATCAATCTCACTTTTGAGCAAATGTACCGCGAGCACTTCATTGGCATGGCTACCAGCGACCCGCGGTCCTAAGGCTGTGATTTTCTTCAAGAAATTAAAGGACCTCTCGGCAATGAACCGCTGAGGATGCTTGTGTTCATCAGCGATTTTCAGCGCAAGCGGCAATTGTTTCTCGATGACGATAACGGCGGCGAAAACAATGAGAATAAAGAAGAGCAAAGACAGGAGATGCGAGGCTGGTAGCGGCGCGTGCGATTTGAATGTTTGCTTCTTATTCAATGTGCTCGTCCGGCCGTTGGCGATGTCATCCAGGTCGGTTCTTTCAACCACTTTGCGTTGCCGCAAGCTGCCGGCGCTCTAAACAAGTCACACAGACGTTAATTAACGGGAAATTCCTGTGATTTGTGGGCTTACCTTCGACATGATGTTTAATTAATTGGTGTGTTTGGTTGTGTGGTGTGTTAAAGAGCTTGAAGTGAGCTAAAGATGAATAAACAATTGAGTTGTCGGGGCCGCAAAGAGTGAATTATTCAGGATCGCGGGCGCATTTTTCGATGCGGATGAATAATGCAAACGCCGAAATTGTAACGAAACGGGAGCCGCGTTGAGCACCCGCTGATAGCGCGATCGCGACGCGTTCTGATAAATGAATGTTTCGCGGTTTGTATTCATTTAACATTTAGTTGAGCTTTGAACGGCGATGGCAAACACACTCAACACACTGCACCACTTCACGTTCACATGACAATTTTTATCATCTGTGCGCCGTGCAATGTTGCCGCACATTGCCGCTTCGCACGATCTATTTCGACTTAAAAATGCGAAGTTACGCCGAAAGAAATTGCAGCAACTTCTAATCTTAAACGATTGGTAATAAAAGATAAGGCATGAAACACACATTCATTATTGATATAATAAGTGTACAGCGGCAGGAAAAATCAATAAATTTGAATCTTGACATTTGCAAGCAAGAGGAAGACGCTCATCGGCAACATGGCAACAGAGGCAGAATTCAAATAACACACATTAAACATTTATTTATTGCTATTTTGAAACTAAATATAAATACAATAAATATTTTGGTGTTGAATCAATTCAATTGCACTCGATTTGGAACACTCACCGATGCAATACATATGCTTGCACGTCCATCGGACACAGACTTATATCACTTGTAACATCCAGCGCGTCTTTGATGTCGAGGAAAGTGAGCGATGCTTTGTTCAACTTTAAATTTGTCGCCGACTTTGGCAAAATATGATTAATATTCACCTGTAATGCAATTATTACAAATAAAATATCCGAATATACAGGGTGATTCATAATTTGAGTTCAAAATGAAGCGGCCAAAATCAAATTACAAATCGAAAACACAGAATATTTTTCTTTCTTCTCAAGTCTCGTTTTTAAGATATTTAAACTCAATAGGGCTGTTTGTTTATTCAACTATTCATGCTAGGCTAATCTTAGTTAATTTTAGATTTGGTGTCGATATTGATTGATATTTTATTTTTTCACAGAAAAAAAAACATCGCACCAAAAATCGAGACCAATATTCCAGATTAACTGAGATTAGCTAAGCAAACTGAATAAACGACCAGCCTTATTAACTTATCTTTCGTAAGTTACTGTCATTACGATAGTTTCGAGAGTTAGATTTATTTGTATTCTTATTCTTGTTTTTTGTTTCAAACAATAATATTATTATCCATAGCAATGATAATAGTTTACGAAATTGGAAAAATTTGAGTGCAAATATCACAAAAACAAAGTTTGAAAGATACTTTTTCGATAATTTCGGTTAATAATTTGATTTTATAAATGGCGGTTCAATTTTGAATTAAAGAAAAACAAGTTAGAATTAGAGACAAAAGTACATACATAGCCTTGACTCAAAGGAAACTGCTCCAAAAGCAGTCGATCCGTATAACACACATCCAAATGTTTCCTGTGCAAAATCATTCCCACATATTCCTTATTCTGAATAAGAACCCCAGTTTTCAAAGCGGCGAGAAGGTAGTCAACACCAAAATCATGCTGCGTGTGGGTGTACCCCGCCGACGAAATAGTATCCTCATCTTCAGTGCGCAATAAGCGCAGTAACGGATTCAGCAACGTTTCAGCCGCCACATGGGCAGACAGAGTGGGAAACCCGGCGGGATGTTCCCCAACTTGCGTACTACACTTATGCGTTTTTTTCTCGAGCAGTACGCGAAAGATATGCCGCGTTGGTTTGTTATCTAGCACAGCTTGTCCCAGCCCTAAATTATCATCCTGCATGAGTCGCCTATCAAGCATCACTTCAATATGCCCATTGCGCAACGAGCTAACCCCAACAGGACTTGCACTGATTAGAGTCAACCGCGTTGAATCATCCTCAATGTACGCCATTGACGGCATAGGATAGTAATTCGCCTGCAGTGGCAATTTTTTGAATCGCTTGCGTTTGAGTAACTGATATCCGTTCAAATCCGTATAGAACAGGTCCCTATTGCGTATATTCGTAGCAAAACGCATTACAAGCTCGAAATTTTGCGTCTTAGTAATATCCACAGTGTTTTGTATCTCGAGGCCGAGGCTATCCGCCCCGGGCGAATTGAATAATGTGACAACATGTATAACATACGGAATGAGGACAATCACTTGCGAATAAAGCGGACCTTCGATAACTTTAACAACGGTATTTTCGACTTTTAACGGGGTAGCGTCGCCGTCTGGGAGGAATAAGTAAGCGCCGCTGCGTTCGGGAGTATGTCTGGCGCCATATTTAGCGAAGTCCAAGTGTACTGGATAGGTCTGCGTCCCGATTTTTAAAGCTTTGAGTAGTCCTAGCTTGTTAAATGAGGCAATTACGCGGGAATTTTGGATGGAAAACTCGCTACCTGTTGGGTTTACTTCGATATTTTCGAAACCGCGCGGTTTTTGCAAATCGGCATACAAGTTATAGACCTTTACGTTTGATAACGTACTTTGTTGCGGTATTTCGTTCTCGGAAAGCGCGCGTATTACGTAGCTCACTAGGCTTAGGGCTGGGATGTTTGCGATGAAAGATACGCGATATTTCGACGTTGATAGAGAGTAGGTGTGTTCAAAAATCGGGGCTATTTGGCAAACAACCGGCGAACCTTTCAAATCCAACACCTAAATCATCAATAAAACATAACAATTAACTTACACACCGTTTTTTTAAAAGTGCTAATTTTCATTGGTAAATTTGAGTTTTTGCTAAGATTTCAAGGGGATTTTTCGTTACTTTGGTTGGTTACTAATTAGTTACTACTTGTTGATGAACCTAGCAACCAAAAATCCCCTTTTGTACTGGCTTTTTTTAAATAAAAAAAATAGATTATGCTCAAATTTCTTGGACAAAAACAAGATAGTTTAAATTAGCCGTAAGTATAAAAACCCGTTTTTTAAGAAAGGCTAACTTAAATAAGTAAAATAGGAGTTTTGGTTTAAATTCTAGAGGATTTTTTGTTATTTTGGTTACTAATTAGTTATTCAGTTCATGGCCAACTAGTATCACGGGGCGAGCTGTCGCTCTAACGGCCTGATCACTCATTCGATTTTCATTGTTGATTTTGATTCGATTAACTAGCGCCGCCGACGTCGTTTAATAAACTAAA
>JARJDT010005820.1:0-10303 GCA_030264655.1 Leptusa sp. GC000079
GTTAATTCTTTAAGAGGCGCATTTTATGTGTTGTTGATGGTTTTTATGAAGTGCGCAACTTTCCTGCAAACATCGCAAACCTGATTTGTGAAGAGTCGAGCATGTATTATGAGTGGAACGGCGCCTTTTGAGAAAAACGTCGGTGCGCATTGATTGCTTTTTCACATATCAATAAATCAGCAAGTGTTTTTCAAGCGCAATCGCATGCGCATTTTGATTTTATGAGCTCGAATCGCTACGTATTTACACAAACTTTCAGCCGCAGCCCCATCAGGCATCAGCTTCTAAATGATTGTTGATTTTGGTGTTTAGTGAACTATGGCATGATCACGTCCAAAATGCAGGTGCTTGTGGTCCACACTTTTATTCATTTATTATATAGATGGCAAGGTGCATCTTTTCGCTCTTTGATCTTTATGCTTCACTCTTCGATTTCGACGTGATTTCGACTTAAATCGCCGGCTTTGATTACAATTTCAATTTTACAAGCTTTGAACCACTTTAGTTGTTTATTTTTAAGGATTTAATGAAAGGGTTCGGCAAGTTTCGATTGGTGTTAATAGTCTAAAATTGCCATCCATTACGTACAATCAACTAATAACTAAAAACAAGCATCGAGCATCAAACATCAAATCAAACAAACTTCAATTTGTAGTTAGAAATTTGATGTCTTCATTTATTTGTCTATCTAAAATCTAAATCTAAAAAAATAAGAAATTTATGTCGGTTCGTAACTCTTTGTATAAAGAAGGTAACTGGTTTGTGGAAGCGCGTGATATTGTAGGTGGCCCCGTACATTGTTGTTATTATAAATAAAGTGAAGTCTTTTACACTCTCAATCTTTTGTATTTGTTCGTTTCTTTCTAAACTTCGTTCACGATTGAGATTATTCAATGTAAAAATAACCCAATGTCAGTTTCATAAAACATTTTCTTGTTATGACAAATATTCAATTCGACAATTTTTTGCACTGTTGCCAGATTTTGCTCAAGTTGATTATTTCTTGCGTTTTAAAGTTCAGGCTTGCTTTTCAAAAATGTCAATCGTGAACGGAGATTACTTGGGGTTTTAATGCAGCTATTATGCATGCATACAACTCGAAATATAGCAACATATTGACAGTTTCATAGAGCGTCGAGCCGCGAATACAATTTATAAACTTGATGTTTAAATCTCAATTTCTCGACGTCGATTTAGACATCTCGAAACTCGAAACTGAGAACAAGAAAAAGTCATGATGTTCTAGATATACAGCCAGAAGGCGTACACTTCAATAAATACATTCACGCAAATGAAAATGAATAATATATTTACAGTATAAGTCTTTATTTATAATTTCAATAATTCAAATTTACAGCCGGAGTTTAAATGATCCAATAAAATACAAAATGTCTTAATCGCAGGTCGAATCTCAACATTCCCGTTTTTGTTTTTTGCTTTTTTACTTTTTCTAAGAGCAATCAAACAAAAACAGACAAATAAAGCGAGCAGTGATTTATAAGACGTTATATTGATTGAAAATCAATAAATCAACGACGCGCTGTTATTAATTTTATATCTAATGCATTAAATTATACAACAAAGAACAGTAATTGAGCGTATCGAAATCGTAGACGAAGATTATTTTGCGCACATTTTCAAAAAAAGACCTTTATGCTGTAATAAATAAACGATGAATATGTTTAAGATTTAAAAGACTGCCTCTTTTGTCACTTCTGTATTTCTCCAAACAATTCGTGCACAGTTTCGACGTGTAACAAAACACAGTAAACATTGTAAACAATAGTGGCTGATATCGAATATGCAATGCAGAAATGTGCAGAAACGACGACGACAGCGCACCGCGAACGCATAAAACACAAATATATGCTAGTTTTTCAAGACTTTTTCGATATTCTTCGCTCTTGTTGCGGTTGGATTTTCGCGCGATTCATATATCGTTCGCTGCGGCGCGGCTACTTGCTTCGTTTTGTTGATGTTGATGTTGCAAGTAGCCGTAACAGAGATATTGTTCTATGGTGTTTCGAACAACATACAAGAAAACAATGAATATATTAGATGCCACACAGTTAGAATAAAAGAGCGCGAACAATAGCTATATAAACAATGTGTCGTCGTCTCTTAAAACTTAAAACAAGAAGAAATTCTTGTTGCAGCGGCACTGCTACTGCAGAAAATATGGCAGTTTTTCATAATAATAAGTTTTCTAAATGAAAATTCACATTGTCGTGACTGAAAATGCATTTTTATCTTCATTCTACCGAGCAGTAGGCACTTCTCTTTGAAGTACTTTTATGACTAGGCATAGAAGTACTTCTATGCCTAGAGTTATAATAGACTATACCTCTGTTCGACAGGTGTCGCAACATATCAATTAATGATTTTTTTTTCCAATTTTAAGATTATTTTAATTTTTCTCTTAAATAGAAGATAAATATGGATTATTATACTAGTTCGATTTTCAAAACTTTTCTTGATCTTGAGTTTGCGTTGAATATTCCGGGCGAAGTCTATGAGTAAAGCTGATGGGTAAAGCTAAGCAATGGCATAAAGCCTGAATGATAATTATTTTAATAGTAGTTAGTGAGGTTCGGCATTATCCTCGCTCTGTCAGTCATTTGATTCGAAGCATGACGCCACGAGCCAACTACAAGTTGCTGTATGTTGCTCATCTACTTGTACTTACACAAGTTGGTTCAAAAAGTCCTGAAGTTACGTTACGAGTAGTGCACGTTACTAGTTGTTGCTGAAGACGTGGACATAAACATTAAAGACTAACGAACACACAAGCGAAAACAAATCTTAATGCCTTTGACTTTTATCTTTATGTATTTCATTAACTATTAATATAATATTACAACATCAAGTATTTTACTTCTTTTTTAAGTGCACGCTATTATTTTAGTCTTCATTATTTGATTGAAGAAAAAGTTGCTTCAGTTCAGTTCAGATTGAGGAAGCACATACTGGCAGGACAATGCGCGTCAATTAAACCTATAGCTATACATATAAACTCCATTCACGATTGAGATTATTTTCAATTTGACAACACTGCTTTATCGACGATTTATCAATATAGTTGAAAATAATAATTAAATATTAATGAAAATAATCAGTTCAATTAATTGGTTACTAATTGATTAAAAGAATATGGTTTTTTAAGAAAAAAGCGTATTTTTTAGAAAAAAGTTAATATTTTTAAAGAAATTTTTAAAATAAAATCATTATTTTTCTGTTGTATAAAAATTCGTTTTTTCGTCGTTTTTGATTTTTGATTTTTTAAGAATTATTAAAATTAAAATTGTTTTCCAACGCTTACTTTAAAAAAATCTCAATCGTGAACAAAGATTATGTAAGTTGTTTCTTGATTGTTTATTAAATAATCAAATTGCGTTTATGCACGTTGAAAGCAATTAAAACGCTTTGTCTTTATAACTTATACTAGAAGTATAGAAGAAGAGAGTATAGGTACCTATATAAAACTATAAAATTTATGTATCGAACAAGAGGCAGCTTCAGCGCAAGAAAAGCCAATCCAACTTATTTTATGTTAAAGTGCGAAGTCGTCGTTACTTTTATTCCATGCACAAGACGCGAAGATGCGCTGCGGGACGCAAGCTTTATGCGTTTAATTGACTCGGGCGCAATTTTTTCCTTCTTCATTGCGCGCTGATGCGCTTTCATACGTTTCATATTATTAAACTATATAAAGCACACACAAGTTTAAATCGAAAAGCTTCGCCGGCTGAAATATGCCTGGAACGTATTAAACCTAAGTACCAATGTCCAATGTATGAAGAAGCGTATTATGGTGAGCATTAAATAATCTAAAGTAAACGAAAGCGAAAATCTGCGCATGCAGAAAAAACGCGAAAAAAGGAATCAAGGGACAATAAAGTTGTGTGAATTATTAACGCGAGCAATTAAATATTACTGCATTAAATAATAGTTGCAATGCTCATATACAGGGTGTTTATATTCTGATGATTTGCCATAATTTGCGTTCGGCGAAGTCACTTTAGGAAACACTTGGTTCATTCGAGCAAGAAACAAATGACTTATTGATATTTACTGAACACTTTGGACAGGACGATGTATTGCGAATTACGAATTAAACAATTTAAAAACGTCTTTGCACGTGAACGTTCAATTTGTAATTCAATTTGTAATTAAAATTAAAAATTGAAAATATGAAATAATAAAGAAATTATCAAATTGCTCGCATCCTCGCAACTTCCTTCAGCATCCTTCCTCAGGCTTGTCTTCGATATTAGATTTTTTCTATTATCGTTTTTGATTCGATTATTCTCTTAAGTTAGTTACAGTCACTCTCTTTTATTCTTTCTTTGTAAGTTTAGAAGAATAATTGAGAGATGTTAGAAGAAAGACGCTGCTTGAGCTCTTCAGATTTTGACTCCAGCGTTGAGTTAAGTGTGGGATAAGGTGAGGATGTGTTGAACTGTTGAAAGCTTTTGAATGAAATATGCCTTTACATGCTGTACGATATTGGTAAAAAAACGACGGTGGCGGGATGCACGTAGTGTTGCGGCCGTGGCGAACTACCTGAATCCACATCCGGCCGCCGGACTTACCGATTGATCCTCTTTTCTCATCTCAAATCTCTCATACAAGTCATACCGCAACGCAAAACAAGAATACAACTTGCTTTCGATTCAGTTTTACTTGTAATTTGTATTATCTGAATTCTTAAAGCTTAAAGGTCAATCGTTTATCGTAATTTCAAATATTATTTTTTTGTAAATAAAAAAAATTAAAATAAAATTTGCAGAGGTGCAATTTGTTGCGCGATTTGTTCGAATTGACGATTATTAATTGCAAGTATGCGAGGAATTCAGAGTGAGCACTCAATCATCATCGAGGCCTTTACTCATCGATCAGTATACAAAGTGTTCCATTTAAATTTAAGAAAAAAACAAAAAATATAATAAATCGATGAGTTAATTAATAATTAGAGTTGCATCTTGTTCTTGATTTTTCAAGAATTCTTGCCTTGATTTCAAAAAATTCGAGACAAGATCAAGACAAGAGTCGGTAAATAAAAAAATCAATACAAGAGGTTTTTCAAGAAATTAGACAAGGAATATCGAGAAAAAACAAGACATATCGAGAAATTTCAAGAAATATAAAATATCTCGATATTTCAAGACAAGACAAGAAGTCCAATTCTTGACAAGATGTAACTCTATTAATAATTTAAAAATTTCAAGTAATTATTTGCTGGTGCTTGGTAGCAGCGAATCAGACTCAGACAATATAAACGACACAGGCAGCCCTGATTGGTGATTTGAACGATGATACTTAAGTAGAAATAAGTTAACAAGCGCGCCGCTTGTTCGTTGTTTGCCATTCGCGATGATTGTAATTAAGTTGTGCGCGGGTCGCTAATTAACTCTCTAATACACGACAGACTTCGCTGTTATGTTATATGTCTTCTGCACATCATCGTCATTGTCGATGTTGTACTTGTACTTGTTGTTGCTTCAGTTGTTATTAGGTCCTGATTGTTTCCGGGTATTTGTACTTACATCGTACATCAACAATTCCATATTCCATATTGTATGTACGCAAACCAAGTGTTCTCAAAAAACAATTTATAAGAAAACCGAGATTTTACTTATATTTCGACCTCAGTTAAATAAAGTGCACTTTTTTCAACAATTCGGTGTGAAAAATGGTTCATATTTAAAGATTTAGAATTAGTGACATAAGTGCCTAACATAGGCAACCCGCATATCTCTTATTTAACTAGTGTTTTAATGTGCAATATTGGTTGCATGTAGTTTTGTTGCCTATCAGCAGGAGAAATGTTAAAATTTTATCTTTTCAAACGTCAAACATATTGAGACACTCTGTATTTTCTTTTTGCATTTTCATCGTTCATTCTTTCATTTTGAATCTGAAAATGTTCTACAATCTTATACAAGTATATTTATTCAATTACTTGTATTTTTTCAATTCTTAAAATTTTTGTGAAGTTTTCATTTGCATTGCAATTTGTAGAATTCACTGATAGAAAGTAGGAATAAGTTTGAACGCGCGTTCCATGCAAGATGAAATAATGCCAATAATGCAATCTCACTCATTACGCGCTTAATTAATTGGCTTTCATGTTGACAGACATTAAGATCGTACGGTGATTAATTGCACGTTGCATGCATCGCCTATCGACGTGCAGGCATTTTCTTTCTTGTCTTGTCATTAGGTAAATAACTACAAAGTTAAATAAAACAACAAACTGCATAAAATAATAGGAATACAATTAATTACATAATTAGCACCATTATTTAAATCGCTTCTGATAAATTATGTGTCTTCATTCTATAATTTGTTTTTATTATTATCGTCTAGTTAATTACATGTTGATAATTAGAAAAGTTACAAATCAAGTCAACATTTTTGGAAGGATAATAAAGGAACAGGAAGTTTTTTTTTTCTTGGAGCAAGATTTGATAAAGTGTTTTACTAACAATTAGAAACAAAAACGAGTATAACTGATGATGCAGTTCTCAACAGTTTTCAATTTGAGGCAAAAACATACAAAACCAAATTCACCTGTCCTCATGCCGGCGATATGCTTCATTTAGAAATTCGACCGCACTTTAATTCTTTTCATATCGACTTCTTTTGATTCGCACTTGAATTAAATAATACAAAATACAAGTATCGAATTTGAGATAAAAGAGAAAACACTTTTTGTCGACTTGTGCTTGTGAGAATTGGCTAGTTTCAAGTTTCAAACGTGAAAAAACACGATTACAATCGGCGATTTTTATTGGCAATCGTTGAAGCGTCTCGCTTTTTGGCAAAATTTCCAACCAATCAGCGAATAAAAATCCTAAAATTTCTTTCTTGTTTTCTTTGTTGTTTTCTGGTAGCAAAAATCTAGGAAACATTTGATACTTTTAAAACATTTTATTTTATGATTATTATTGTTCACGTTCTCATCTTACTTTGATAGAGCCGTTGATGCAGGCAATAAACAAACACAATTCAACACATCAAAAGCAAATTATAGCCAGATCAAATTATAACAAACATTTGCAATAAATGTTTATGGTAAATTGTTCATGATTTAATGTTCTAACAATAGACGAGCTCAAGACAACTTGAGACTACCCAGCACTCAGCCAGAAATTACTTATGAAGAAAACGCGTTCGTGTTTGTGTTCGTCTTCGCATTGGTGTTTGTGCGTGTGCGCATCCTGTTTCCCTACAATCTCAGCCTGAGACATTGATGGTATTCGTATCATTCATATTTCATTTGTTTATTGTGGTCGCTGCTTACTATAACTCTTCCTGTACACTGCGGACACTGAGCACGTTGGTAATGGTTTCTTGAATGAATCAACTAATGCTAATAAGTTGTTTTGTTCTTTTGGTAGCGCAAAGCAATCAGTGGCAGTGCAGTATGAGTTCGTTGTTTGTGTCGTTTGTAGTTTCGTGGTGCTTTATGATTGTAGCACTTCACTTCCAGCAGTTGACAAAGATCACAACCCACGCAGCTCATGCGAATCTCCTCTCTTGGACATTCTCATGACCAACGAACTATGCTTCATATTTTTATAATAGCTTGCCTATGTCGGTGATTTACTTTTACTAAAATTACGCCGATAATACGTGTTATTAAACACGCCATCAAGAACTTTTTTTTGTTTTTTTACTCTAGTCTAGTTTACTGAATCTGAAGTTCTCTTGAATTACAGAATTACTTATAATAGATAATTACATAATTTACTAAACATCCTCTTTGACTTTGGTGGTTTTTCCTTTTCTTTGGCAAAAAACATGTTTATTAATTGATTTGATATACAACAAGCTTTAATTAGGTTGCAAATTGAAATTGAATGAAGAAACAAACGACATTTAATAATGGCTTCCTCTGACCATGAATTGTGGTTTATGGTAACATCCAGTATGTTATTCGGATGTTTCGGTGTGCTATGGTCTCATACATAGTGGAAAACAATTGGTAACCGGCATTAAAGTGAGGTAATCTCCATTGTTTTCAAGTTGATGTTGAATTATACCTACGAATGGAAGGTGGAGTCATTCATAAACCAACTGCAAGAAAGAAATAAACATCGTTTAAGTGAGCAGTAGCAATGTATAAATCGTCTTCTTCCACTTGCAACTCTTTGAAGCGGCGATTGTTGCTGTTGGTCGTGTCATTTGTCGGCTAGTCCTTCCTTTAAACACGCCAGCACCATCAACTTATAGAAAAAGAGAACATTACCGTCCTTACTTCAATCATAGACTTCTATCTAACGTAGCATCAATGAGTTTGTCATTGTACGAATAGATTGAACATTGTCTGAGATGATTGGTCAATTAAAACCATTACGATGCGATGAGTCACAAACAATATCAAATTTAAACTGTGATTTGACAATTTTAAATGTCCAACTTAAAATAGTAAAAATGCTTGGTTTTCGAGTTTCTGGAATTGTAATAATGGCGCGCGAATTATCTCTAATGGATCTCGCTTCGGGTGTAGCGTAGCGCAAAGAACGCAAGAAAATACACCGAGAAGAAGCAGAAGAAGAAGGTGCGAGGCAGGAAGCGGCGCGTTTTGTTGGCTCGTGCCTTATTATACGCGCGAAACTGTACGCTGAAGAGTTAGAGGCACGTGTGACGTGTGCGAGCGCTCTCTTATTGTTGTTATCATAATAATACATACGTTACATTACATACATGCATGCATTTAAGTTTGCTTCTTCTTATAACGCGCGCTCGATGTAATATATTGTTAAGAAGTCATCGGCCCAAAGTGACTAACGGAGGACCTCAAGCGAACGAAATATCCTACGGGTGGATGCTTCCATACATAACTCTTCCAACTTATTTATATCTCCTATGAACATACACGTAACGAGCATAATCCAAGTTTACTTACTTTTCGCTCGTTTTCTACATTTTTTTTTGATATTACATTTTTATTTTTTATATAAAATTTGCAATTTTTCATTCACCCTGTACAAAAGCCTTAATTTGATTTAATAGTTCCTGTTTTCAAGTCCTTAAATCCTGATGGATATAGGGCTGTAAGTTTTTCGACTCCCGTGATGTAATGACTTCATTCCAGGGGGGGTTTTGCATCAAATTTGTATAGGTATGTAATGACTGCAATTCCAAACGCTAATAGAAATGACGTTTTTAAATGAGTTTCCATAACTTGTTAAGAAATATACTAATTTTCGACTCCCGCGATGTAATGACTTCATTCCAGGAGGGGCTTAGCTTCAAATTTGGGTATGTAAGTACCTAATGAATGAAATAATTGAATATTAACATTTTTCCACCCCATTTAAACACAAAATTATTTTCATTCTTGACCTGTTACAGAATGATTCATTCTGTAACTAGTAACAGAATGTTTCAAACTTGTTACAGAATATCATATTCCATAACATGTTACAAATATGGTAATTTTTGAAACACCCTGAATAAACTCCTTAATTTGACTTAATAGCGGGCACGTTCTTGTTCTCAAGTCCTCAAACCCGGGCTGATAGAGTTCTTGCGTAGTGTTGTTGATGACACTAAAAAAATGATCATTTTGTTCATGCCTGCTTGTTGCCTGTTTTTTTTAGTGTGCTCGATAGTATTAAGATTACGACAAAAGACAAACTAACATCGCATCAGGCTTAAAGCTGTGTTAAAGCTTAGCTATAGTAGCTGATGTCTGATGTCGATGCAGGTAGTAACAATCAAAAAGTCGTAACGAGATAGCTGAAGCGTTTTACAACCGACGGCAATTAAAGAGTTGAAGAGTTAATGTTATAGACTTCTTCATCTTGAGGATGTATGCCGGTGCGCTACTCCTATTCTTATAAATTATATGAACTAGCGTACGTTTGGGCTGATGAAAATGCCAAAACCATCATCTTTGTTAGTCTCCCATCCGTAAACTCCTAATCTTTATCCTTAATCCTTAATCCTTCAGTTTTACCTTTAAAATCTTAAAAATCTAATTAAGGACTAATTAAGCGTAGTTAATTTACACAAATTAAGTTTGCTTGTGCCAGAATAATTTCTGCATTGATTACCTTAAAATAATTAAAATTATGTAAATTAAAAATTTTATATCTATGTATGTATAAACAAAATGTCTGTCTGCATTTCATTGAGTTGGCGACTTTGTTCGAGCCCTGAAAGTCTTTTATCTTTTAATTTAACAACTCTTCAGTCTTCCTAATTAAAATAGTTACCCATTCATTACCCATAAGTTCGAATCATAAATAATGCTTCTTTATTAATCGTATAAGTCCGCGTCGCAATTTTG
>JARJDT010005855.1:0-14272 GCA_030264655.1 Leptusa sp. GC000079
CTTCCTGTTGCAGGACAGGCTATTTTCTATTAAGTCTCGGTATAGATTCCGGTCCGTGAGATTGTTGTAGAACCGCGCCGGATGGGGGTTTCAAGTGTACCTTGGTGTCGTATTTAATTATGATGGGAGTGTGGTCAGATGATAGCTCCAGCGTGGACTCCAAATTTTGGCGATTTGGTGGTATTCCTTTTGGGATGCAAACGTCAATTACATCTGGAATTTTGTTTCTGTCAGAATGCCAGTAAGTTGGTTCTCCCGTAGATGATACTTGCTGATTCATGTTTCCAGTTCTCTTCCTCTTGTGGTTATGAGTATAGAGCCCCAGTTAGTATGCTTGGCGTTGTAGCCGCCTCCCGCTAGAAACCTTGGCCCTAGTGACTTGAAGTGACTAGTTTTTATTGTATGCCTTGGTGGGCAGTATATTGCGGCGATTGTTGATAGTGTATCTTCTTTTTCGATTGATACGCTTGTAGCTTGGAGATGTTCTGTTTGGAATTTCTCTCGTTCGTAGTGTTTCATTCTATTGTAAATTATTATTGCTGTCCCCCCATGCACCGCTCCATGCGGATGATTGGTGTGGTATATATTGTAGTCGAGTATTTTGGCGAAGCTTACTGGTACAGTGCGTTGCTGAAACTAATAATATGTCAATTCTATGTTCAGTTAAAAAATGCTTAACTTCTTGGATATGATTTCCAAGATCGTTGGCGTTCCATATTGCGATCTTCATGGTGTCCATTATATTGAGTTTGATACAATCGTTGTAAGCAGGTGCAGCATAGTACCCATCTCCTCAATGAGGGTTTTCATCATTTGTTTCACTGCTGTAATATCGTCACTTGACTGGGTTGGTTGGGCTTGTAAGGGAGGTTCTTGAGTGTTGGCGGTGATTTGGGCGTACGACACTCCGTTTTGGACTTTGTGGATAGGCGTTGTAGATTGGACTGGGGGTGGACTATTGGGGGTTTGTCTTATTTTCCGTCTTAACGCCGGAAACTTCCTTTGTTGGATTTCTTTGTAGACAGTGCAGCCTTTGTAATTAGCGGGGTGGTTGCCCTGGCATAGTACACATTTCACATCTTTGGACTTGTCTATTGGAGGGCTCATGCAATCTTTGGACAGGTGATTATCCGCGCATTTAACACACCGAGGATGTCTTTGGCAGACAGCTTTGGTGTGTCCATAACGTTGACAGTTGTTACATTGCGGAATTTTCGTCTTGGTGGTTCTATGACAACTTTTGAGTTAAACAGTAACTCCAATTTATAAGTTTCTTCGTTGTTAGTATTTTGTTCAATTTCTAGAACAAACATTGGTAGATCCTTTGTTACTCGATGCTTCATGTACCAAAGGTTTAAAACTTTGTGTCCTTTCTCCTCTATTGCTTCCTGTGGTTCCTTCAGGTCCGCCTGCTGGTGGAGGTGTTTGATGATAGCTTTGAAGGATCTTTCTGTTTTTGGCTTGTATGAATGGAATTCAGTATTCTTTCCTTTTAGCTTTTTGACTACTGAGCTGCAATTGGTAAAATCATTTAATTGAATTTTTACTTGGGTGTCACCGATAAGTTTTGTCGTGTATCCTCCAACGGCAACGTCATTTAGTAGGTTTGTCAGTGGTTTGATTTTTTCTACACCCTACTCGAATATTGTTGGCGGTTTTGACTTCGTTGTTCACTTTACTTCGTCTAGAGCGTCAAATTTTTTGCTTATAGGCACTTCATAGTGAAGGCAATGTTCGTTAATAGTTTTTTGTCTAAAATTTCTACTGTTGTTGTCCGGGCTTCCCCTGGGTCTTTTTCCATCGTCCTTTCCATTTTCTTCATTGGCAAGGGAGGTTGCAGGGTCAACTACTCTTGCGTAAGCTAGGAAGTTGCAGGGTAAACTTCTTCAGTTTGGTATCGTTGACCCAATTTCGATGTTGTTGTATATGGTGTGATAACTGCTTCCAAAACAGATCGCGGTGTTGATTTCGTAGGTTGCTTTTGTTTCTTTTTTTTTATCAATCTCATAGTGGATTTACACACGCGTATTACTACATCGGGCGTTTATCAACACAATTTGTTGATATTCTGTTTACTCAAAATAAATTGTACCTTGACACACTTTAGTAGCTTAGCTAAGTGATAGATGCGGAGCGAAAGTGAAGCACATCCGGACCGTACGACTAACAATTAGCTACTGCAAAATATAGATGTATAAATCATAATTAAATTTGATTTTTCTTTGCAAGTCTTGGAGTGTTCGATGTACTTTTAAAGATTAAATCCTTTACGCCACTCGCTCTAAAACACAACTTCTTAAGTAACACCTTCTCAATTTAATTGGTGACATACAATAATCTAATATACGCCTTCAATTTTCAGGCGAATGCTCGATCGCGTACGATTGTGACACGCCCAGCGCGAACGTGACACTCGTTTCCTGGAAGACGTTCAACCATGTCCAAAGTACGATTTCGGTTATAAAATTGAAAAACAAATCATACAAAAAGAAAACATCCAATATGCTCACGTTTACACTTGCCTAATCGAAGTTGCCCGTCCTATGACACATTGTGGAATGGTTTCACATACATCCGCCGCACAAAACGCCCTTAGCGTGTATATACATGAAGTAAGCAGAGAAGAATGGTCATTGCCAATCTAGTCGCGAATGCGTCGCAAACTTTTTCTATTGTCTTGGCCGGTTCTGTTGATGGTAACAACAAGTGCAGTTGCACAACCTTTTCCGAAAATGAAAGAACGTATAAAACGTTGATGTCTCCGCTTTAGTTGAAGTCGCATGATTATTTTGCATCAGTTGTGCTCGATCAAAATCAAATTATCTTACATTCAAAAGTCTCTTGCCCGTTTTTAGAAGGTTATTGTATGGACGATAATCTTGGTGAATCTGTTTGGGGCACATATGTCCATTGTTATTGTGAGAGATATTCATCATTTTTTATATAATTTTTTTTTTATATAATTATTCCACATCATAACCCACACGTCAAGTACCTAGTTGTTGAACAAGTATCAAATATATTTGCATTAGAGTTGACTAAATGTGTCATCGCCTGTGATCGCAATGCTTTTCTAACAGAGCATCCTCAACTTATGCCGTAACTAACTTGACTTAGGAAGATAGTTAACTGGACAATCACAAATACAATCAGTAGATTTGCAGCTGTACGAAAACACTTAATTCTAATACATGGAGCAATCCATGAAATTATCATTAGATCGCGCTGCTACGTATGCTCTAGCTTGTCGTTGCGATTTACGCAGAGAGTTATTAATTAATCGTCTATTAATTGCCTGTTTGCTGCCTCTTTAATAAAAACAAAGTTAGGATTCATGGGAATTGCTACGGGCGAAGCTCTAGTACTGATGCAATATACACCACGACCAGCTTTCATTCGAATAACCAAACATTGCTATCAGGAACTACCAATATCGGTGAACAATGAGAGTTACTACTTGACACCGTTGACAAGAATTATGCAAAAACATGCTGTTGAAATTTCTTGTAACAAACTATTCCCTCCTCTTTTCAATATTAATGGCGAATGGATTCGTTTCGCGCCCGAACCAATACTTGTACAAACTCCTAGTCAGTTGCCAGTAGATACTGAGCAAAAACTACCGACTGCAGAAATTGAAAATGTTGCGTCAGGTGGGCTGTATAGCCATCAAACTATTTCCGATGCAATTCACAAAATATTATATGATGCGGAGCGCGAAGTAATTACCAATATTATGACACGTAAAGTTCAAGGATTTGATGCAAGCAACCAAGGTTATTCAATTCTAAAATTACTCAATACCGAAGAAATCGAAATTATCGCCAAATCCACATTTGCCAAACTTAAGAACATGTTTAACATCGTATCACATCTCTCGGCCGGATTCTTAGAAGCTTACATTATTTTCGGGTGATTAAGGGAATTATTGAAATTCTTATTATTGTGTTCGCAATCCATGAAATTTTTGGGTTTGGCCTTAAAATGCTCTGAGCTGTATGAGACACATTAACTGTTTGGCTAATTCATAGAGAAACTCAAAATGTTAATAGGAAAACTACAAATGTCACCCAACAACAGCCAGACACAGCGATCAACGTCCCTTACACTCATGATGAACTACCGAGAATGAAGACTCCTTTGACCGACGTAGCACATGATCAGACCAATTGCCAAAACATTGCCGGCGCTTCTGCTCCATTGGACTTCAAAGATTGCAGATTGGAATTAACCCAAATGAGTCAAGTGACTTATAAATTCCTAGATCCGGAAGCAATCATAAACCGCATACTAGTTACGACCAAAATCAATTTACCCCTTATTAAGATTGCATGTTTTATCACTTTCTGAAAAAATGAAAAGGGTTTGCTTTTCTTAAACTCGACTAATAATGTACATAATAATAAGAAATAATACGTTTTTTATTCACTAACCACATTACATTCATAAACTAACAATGTATATGTCGAGTAAATCTAGCCAAAATTTAATTTGCATTTGAAGAAAAATATTCATCAATATTCAGTTCCCAATTGTTCGGCGGTTAACATATCAAACGTTGGTGGGCCAGTTCCATATAATTCTTGAACTTGGAATTCAATTAAGGTGCAGCACGAACGGCAACCATTATGTCCAACCTTGCCCAACTGAAATACGCACATGCTTGAACGCCGACACAATCTGGCACTAACGTCCAGCCGATCATAATTGAATAGTGTGGTCCAGGTATGGGTCCACGTAGCACGCAAAACCGGGGACTGTTCAAAATTAAAATACTTATAATCACGTGAAACTTTAAATTTGAAAAAAAAGGGAAATGTACTTACTCCTTCAAGATTTTGTCCATTTCCAACCATGCAAAAATTCAATTGACTAAGCATGTAAATTAACACTTGACGTATTTTTGGACATGTTGTTTCCAATTCAGCCACTGACGTGAGCACAATCACCTTGTAATGTTTCAACTCAGTGTCAGGCTCATATACTATAAAAGGATTCGGCACTAGTCGTGAATTCGTTGGAAGTGCACTCATACTGAAATGATTTTGTCTCGCGAATTGATAACTTGACAAACAAAAATCGAATGATCGTATAGTTAGGTTTTTGTAAATGAAATTGATGCGTAAAACTTTCTATAGCCCCACTAATTTTGTTAACCCTTCTTGGAAACTTTTAAACTGTTTAAAAAGCCAAGAAAGACGTCCCCTGGAACGTAAAAAGAACACATTTTCTCAACTTTTTTTTTACGATTCAAAAATATTCAAACGTTAAAACCGTCAAAATTTCATTTTTGTAGTTATAAAGAGAAAATAGAAAATAATTGTTCTTGGCAGAAAAGGCACTTGCATTTAATTGAAACACATACACACATGTTTTTTTTTACAATTTTATACTAAAATCATAAAATCAGAGAGACTATAATTTCTAAGAAACTTATATTATATTCATATTTTTCATTACTAAAGCATATTGTTATGCATATTTCTTATTATTAATCAATCTTATATTTTTGTGTGTGCTAATTAATAACAAAACCTTATATTGACAACTTATTAATCACTGTGCCAATAGTATTTTATATTATATTCACTAATCACTTTGTATTTGTCTATTTAGCAAATATTGTAATTATTTGTCTTATTCAATTGTATTCTTAGTACGTAAGTTTTTCTACTAATTTTTATATTTTTGACGACTGAACGTAACTCGCTTACAGTAATTTTCAAATTTGTGAAGAAGAAAGGGTAAAACTAACATAAAGACTGGCAGCCAATGGGAAGCAAGAAATAATTGTTTCACAACCCACTCCGTTTTTCGCGTTATAAGCAAGAAGAGAGAATAATTCGTCAGTTATGCTTTCAATGGGTTCCAGTAACTTGTCTAAAATGCGTAATCAAACAACCGAATTTCCTTGCTCGGTGTGCGGCAATTTGGGACCATGAGCTCGTTTTATGTGTTTACCGTCGTTGTGTCTATTGTAAATTCAACGGTACTGGTCACTTAGATTGGGCTTGTGCGTTAAGTCTAACAGGTAAAGCCGCGTATAAACGAATACCTGGTTTCACGAAGTACTACTATTAACCAGGCACTCATTTTCCACAAACGGGAAGAAAGGAAGAAAAAGGAGAAGGAAGTGTTCGAAATTTACTAGTTACACATCACGTGCATAACTTGAAGCCAACAATCACTCCACCAAACTGTGAGTTAGGCAGTTTGCGTATGCGCACAAGCATTCAGGGCGCGAATTCTAAGCCTCAACTCGCGCGGGAATCAATATCGACCTCTGTGCAGCTGTACTTCATAAAACTTACCCTTGGCACGTGTAGAAAGCTAAATCGCGTGTTGCTCAAATGCGCATTGAATGAATTACTTTTCTCCAGCGTAACTTGCACAACACGCACCACTCTAACTCACCGATGAGGAAGCCGAGCTTAAATCCTTATATGGGCAAGGCGCGTCCCCATCGCAGCTTTTAATTGACCATCGGAAGTATAAAAGCGGCGGCTTTTCGTCCACCCGACAGAGTGCGCTACCAACAAATTATACATTCATTTCGCGAGTGTTTCGAAGTCTAACCTATTCCCTAAGCACAAGCTTAGACACTTTGAATCAGAATATTTAGCATTCCTGACTTAGTCGGATTAGCCTTCAGCAACTTTCTGACTTAACCCGAAAATTGTTGGTACGTCGCTCCTCTTTTCAAGCGGTTGGAACGGTAGCTGTTTGAATACTTAAGCTTGTAGCTTAGGGTATCTTTGCGGTATGTTTAGGGAAAGTGTGACTTAAACTCGCTTGGTGTTGATATCGTTACACAGACTGGGATTTCTTAAGCTTACGGGATTTAATAAAATTAGCTCCTACCTTGTAGATTGTAGATTGTAGAGGAGTGGATCCGCGCTTGGGCGAGATCCGGCACGTAGGCCACAAGTGGGCCCTTTGTGCACGACTCCTGGAGGAATGCTCACACCTTTGTTCACCTTTGTTCACGCTGATTGGCAAGATGATCGCTAAGAGGACGAACCAAAATAGTGAAGGGCGGAACATAATTCGTTGTATGGTTTTAGATACGTTTATTTACTATGACTACTACTTCTAAACTCGGACCATGCCGAAATTACTAACAATATTATTCAATAAAACGATTACAATGAATACAATAAACTAAACTATGACAGGCTGAACAATCGTGAGACAATTAAAGGCTGAAGACGGTTTAATTAGGTTTTGCAGTAGAGCCGCATAACATTTGAAGACTCCTGAGTTCACATCAGTTTTGAAGTTCATCGAGCGGCTGCAATTTTGGATGTGGATAGCTTCCTTTATCAAGTGTTTACTTAAGATGGTTTCAGTGTCTACGATCTTAGCATTCAGCAAGTCTGGTTTGTGTCCAGTAGCGAAACAGTGTGTAGTCAAAGCAGTGCAGTTCTCGAGAGCCAAGTTGGTAATGATGTTGCAATTACTTTTATGTTTGGAGAGGCAATCACGTAGTCGTTGGCCGGTCTGTCCGATGTGTTACAGATCACAGTGCATGGTATAGTGTAGATCAAATTCGATTTGTTTTTCAAGTCAATTTTCTGTTTCATGTTAGGGAAGAAAATTGCCAGTTTCGTAATTTTTGAAAGCCAAGGTGACATCAGGAAGTGCAGATCGTAGAGTCTTTTTTATGGCATTAGACAACCCTTCGATGTATGAAAAAGAGAAATACCGTTGGGCGATGACTGTGGTAGCTAATGGAATGTTGCGAGTCGGAGCTTTGTTGTTGTTGTTAAGCAAGCGGTTGATAAAATAGGCAGGGAAACTATTGTTCAACGAAATGCAATTCACTATCTTTTTGTTCGGCTCTTTAAAAACGGCGCTGCTGAGTCTATTGGTTCGGTTCCAGAGCGAGGTTAGGGTGTTGGCCTTCATGTGTACTGGGTGTTGAGAATTAAAATGTATGTAACGAAAAGGGTGGGTGTACCAATTTGATAATAAAGAGCCGGTAGCCGTCTTCGTGACTAAAAATGTGATTGAGTGGTGCACTGACAATTCACACGTGAATGGGTTGATTTGATTAGCAGGCACCGCTTTGAAGATGTCATCGACGTATTTGAAGAAAATCTGGATTTCAAAGCCAAGATTGATGAGCTGAGATTGGAGCAGATCTTCCATAACGATGTCAGCAGCTATTGAACCGAGCTCATGGCCACGCCGAAAATTTGCTTGAAAAAACAGTTGTCCTACGCAAAGTACCCATTGTTCAAACAAAGATCGAGAAGGTGGATGAACTGCGACTCCGTGACTGTAGTGTGGGGTTGGATCCTGTCCCAGTTGTTTGATGTAGTTCGATAACCAGATTCGTTGGAACGTTCGTAAACATATGAAACAAGAACAAAAGCAGCAGATAGTGTGACAGTGCTGCGACAAATTTAAAGGAATTATTGATGTTCCAAGTTGAAGCAGCCGTGATGTGTTTGAGCAATCCAGCCAGCCAAGAAGATAGATTGTACGTTGGGCTTTGGACGAAAGACACGATCGGACGAAGAGGGTTGCCAGTCTTGTGTATTTTGGGGAGTCCATATATCCGTGGTGCAAGACCATTGTTAATGCGCAATGTTTTGGCGAAAATCGGCGTGAAGTTTCCAACAGCCACAATCTCGTCGAGGAGTTTGTTGACCTTCATAGTTAACATTGTGTGGCTAACACAATCTTTGCATTTGTCCTTGGCGCCCTAGTAACGTTTACACCAACTTGCGTGGCTGGTAACACTGTTTTTGGCTCCACCTACTTACCACCATTTCGTTTCTCGCACTTGCACATCTTGGCGTCCCGCCGCTGTTTTTCATGTAGCACAAAATGGCCTAACAACTAAGCACGGCTAAGTCACACTTTCATCGTTCCCAGTATTGCGTCGTACTGCGTGTTGGAAGTTTTTACAATTTACCTGTGTGCAAAACATTTCTTGGCTACCACGGTTTTTTGGCAACATTACGCTCACCCACTGTTCAACTTTTGGCCTTGAGAGACGCCTTCGGCATCTACCCTTCGATCTGCGTTGTACCTGGCCATTTTGGTTTTTCTTCTGTGACCACGCCGTTCACCCTTCAATTCTCAACATCTCGCACGGCAACTTGCTACAAATCTGTTTCACCACCATGTACGTTTGTTTTTGGTGTTTCTTACTCTATTTAATTTGTATTTTTTTAGCTTTTGACACACTTGTATGTTAACAATAATACCTTATAATAGGTACTAATGATGTTCCCAAACTCGGGACGAAACGTCGACAATTGGCGGAATAAAGAAACATATGGCTTGTTGCTTTCTCCCGTCGCATCCCTCCGACTGAAAAACCTGCAACTTTTTTGGAACTCATCATTGCTACACCCGAAACCTTTTTTAACTTCATTTATGGCACTGGTGGAAGCAACAGCAATGTGATGTGGGTGTAGTTGAGTACTTTGACCATCAACAATTATATGTAGTATTTTGTTGGCAATATCGATTCTAGTCTGCAATGAGTTATCGATGTAACCCTTTGCAACTTCAGTTGACTTCCAGCCACCATGTCATTTTAATGTGGTGACATCTGCACCAGCGTCTACTAGCATGGTGGCAGAATTGCGTCTGTAGCAGTGTCCTGTATATTGGCTAGGGTTATCTAAACCCAGGAATATCCTATTTCTTTTGCCATGGTTGCAAATTTGTTTATGCCAATTGGCTGTTTTGTGCCACGACTTTTCTGGTAGTTTAGAAAAAAATTATTGATAGCAATGTTAGCTGGCCGTAGAACTCTCCTGTGATCGTGAATCCTCGTGGTATTTTTGTTTTTGTGTCTGGAATTTTTATGAGTATTGCTTCTCCTAAATCTTGTATATCAATTGTTTTCATGTGGTATAATTCGCATATTCGGCAAGCACCCTTCATCTTGTATTTCTCAGACATCTCTCCGAAATATGAAAGCAGAACATTGTCCGAAAAAGATGATGTATTTTTTATGACTTTCCAGTCCATGAATAGTTTGTAGCACTGTTCATATACCTCTTTTGATTTGGTGGGCAGCAAATCATAATTAGATTGCCCGCTGTTTTGACTAATTCTGGCGGGGTATATATGTTATTATCTTTGGATTCACTTGATTGTGACATGTTTTGAGTTTTGTTTTCTATTGCGTTTTATCGGTTGTTGATTAGAAACTGTTGCTGTTGCGAGATCAACCGTCGGCCGTTGGGAAATGAAACTAAATTAAATTTGAAACGTCAAATCTCGAGAGGTTGGAATACGAATAGCAATAGACGTTTTTATTTCCGTTAAATGAGGGCGGTACATATATTCCATTCGAAAGTATCATAGTTGGCCGTGATATTCCATATCAATTTTCCGTGGATAATAGAATATTATTCTACTGGTGTTGAATGACCTTCATTCATTGGTTGTATTGTGTCTACGAATGTCAACATTCAGGCATGGTCGTAGAAAAAGCATTATTAAATGGCCAGTGAAGATGGAGATGGAGACATTGTCAGCTGAATTTGCATTACATGGATATCCTGGTAAGTTCATTTTGGAATGCATTGTACAGCATTAACTATTCCGTAGATGTGGTTGAGGCGTAAAGCAGCCCGTCCGTGCCTCTCGTCACAATCAACCAACAATAAAATTAATTGTCTGATTGCGACGAGACGCACACACTTGTTGTCCCTGGTATATTGATGGTTGTCACATTATGTTAATTCAATTGATTATTGCTTGTTAAACGTTTTCATTATAACCAATTAATTAAAGATTTACACCAGTTCCATCCATTTTAAAAAATCTATTATATTGGATAGGTTTTTTCAGTAGAACTTTTTAAATTGTCATATCCCTGTGGCATATGTATAAAATATACGAAAGCTACATATGCAGCTTCATGCAATCACTGCCAAAACTGGTACTTACCATATTGATTGTGATAATATTTCAAATGAAGATTATAATGATATTAAAATTGAACTTATGAAAAAAGTTGGTGCCAGATGGACATGTGATAATTATTTTAATAATAGCATTAATATTTCAAGTCAATCTTTAAAAGAAAATATAGATCGAAGCTTGAATAAATTAATGGTGTGGTCTCCACACGACTTCGTGGTCACATACAGGTAATGATTGAATGTTCATATTTCTGAGGCAACAACTAGCAACTACGACAACTATGACCACGAAGTCATGTGGTGCCCACATTGGACACAGGAATGCATAGTTACGTCTAAAATATGATATTTAAGAAGCAAGTAGTAAAAAACACCAGTTGTTATTGTTGCCATGGTTACGCCTACAGCATTCAATAATAATACGAACATTTAAATTGAAAATTGCAAATTTAACGATGAAAAATGCATTTTAGAACAAAAATGCTCATGACAGAAGTAGTGCAGAATTAAATTCTCTAAATGATTGCTTTTATGCATTTTTTGCGTTAAGTGCATACATTCAGAGATATTCTCAATTAACACTTTCAATGATTTTTTTGAGGTGAGGTATTTTCTGATCTTGTCCAAAGCAACAGCAATGTGGTGTGGGTGTAGTAGAGTATTTTGACCATCAACAATTCCATGTAGTATTTTGTTGGCAATATGGATTCTAGTCTGCAATGAGTTATCGATGTAACCCTCTACAACTTCAGTTGATTTCCAGCCACCATGTCATTTTAATGTGGTGATATCTGCACTAGCGTCTACGAGCATGGTGGCAGAATTGCGTCTGTAGCAGTGTCCTGTATATTGGCTAGGGTTATCTAAGCCCAGGAATATCCTATTTCTTTTGCCATGGTTGCAAATTTGTTTATGCCAATTGGCTGTTATGTTCAACGACTTTTCTGGTAGTTTAGAAAAAAAAATATTGATTGCAATGTTAGCTGGCCGTAGAGCAAGGTATTTTTTAAAAATCGCACAGAACTCTCCTGTGATTGTGAATTCTCGTGGTATTTTTGGTTTTGTGTCTGGAATTTTTATGAGTATTGCAACTCCTAAATCTTGTATATTAATTATTTTCATGTTGTATAATAAGTGCATACATTCAGCGATATGCTCAATTTACACTTTCAATGATTTTTTTTGTGGTTAGGTACTTTTCGTTCTTGTCCAAAATCAAATCAGTTCTATTCCCAATGGGTATCTACCTCCAGTAAAAATTTCAGCACGATCGGATCAGCGGTTTAGACGCTATCGTGTTCCCAAAATTAGTGCGTACAGACGTACATACGCTCATACGCACATACGCATATACATACATACACACGGCATCACTAACCTCAATTAGTGGATATTCATCAAAATCTCGACATTGAAAATCTGGGCCAATACGTATACTTCTTAGTCTATAGGTATTCACCAAAGACCGCGAAGTAAAAACTATTTTAAAAACGTTTTTACTTGACGTCTAATAAATCATTTAAAATACGCCACTAACAAAGATAAATCAATGAATTACCATTTAAATTTTCAAACTTATTTGAAAGTAACTACCTAAAGCTAACGTAGGCAACTATTATAATCTTTCTTTTCTACGAGGTTGTGAGGTTGCATACAGTTATCTTCATTTAAAATTTGAAATTTCAAGGATTCGCTTTTGCGCTCTTTCATTTATAAATAAAAAATAACCGGCAAGGAAGCATGTGACTAGACATATTTTGATAATGATTGAAACAAAATATGACAAAAATAAAACATTCAACACCAACACCATTTTTATCTTATCGCTGTATGAATCATTCTAGCAATCGTTTACATATTTATATGTATAATTTACTTATTTGTTTTATTTGCAATTTGTTGGTATATGCTTTATTTAACAAATTTTAGCTTTCTTGGAATTATTAATTTAGATTAATAATTCCAGAACCACATCATCTTGTCAGTAAATGTTTATACATATAATTCTTTGTGGTTCTCGAACAATTTTAATTTAATTTCTATTGGTCAGTTTTCAGTTAATTTAAATTTTATAAGTTTTGATAAATATCACTATCAAAACTTATAAAATTTATTAATTCAATTTACTAGTTTACCACAATGTTCATACAATAACATTTTCAATATATTATATTATAGCTAAGTATAAGTTGATAATATGCGGGCCTAGAATGGTTTGAAGCTGTTGAGCATGCATGAATACATCCTCATTACCTCATTTAAGTAGACAATTATTTAATAAAAAGCATATAGAAGCAAAAGTAATGTAACATATTGTATATGGGTAAAGAAGACAAAGGGAGCTACACTGATATTCAAAATAAAATATTGAAAACATTGAGCTGCAAAAATAATTATGTTTAGAAATGAGAACTAATTATAATGTTGTTTTGAATTTTGTCTGGTAAATACGTAGGTACACATATGAAAAACATTTATTAATCGATTTAAAAAAGGATAAAGCAAAAAAAAACATGAAAACAAATTACATGTCGTGCAATGTTTTAATACAAATATAAATATAGCAATCGATTGTAACGATTCCATGCCATAATTTTAAGTTATTTAGGACGTGCAATAATTTTCTATAGGTAGGTATACGTTTTAATTTTTAAAGTAAAACTAGTCGGACAATAAAATTAAATAACTAATAAAATAATGATAAGATAGTTGTAATGTTTGCATATAATTTGATTAATTCCTTCATTTCTGTTCTAAATTATGAACCATTTATCATAATTTTAAAGTAACTTTCCTTAGTTTAGGAAATAAATTATAATAAGTTTCCTTCTTCAACTTGCATTTTTCCACAAACGACGAATGTTGATTAAAGTTAGGTTGGGTTAGGTTGGAGTAGACTAGATTAGGATAATTTCATAATTATTTGCGCAAACTAATAATTAGCAAGTTGAATTTTCTAAGAATAATACGCATTTGAATCTAAGGAATAAGGATAATGACGTGTGGGGGCGCCTTTAGAAAGGTCCTGGCTGAGTCACGACCTTCATTCAAGGACGCACTACATTTACATCAACATAGAGAGTACACGTACATATACGCCATGCAACGCAATGAGTCGAATTCATCCTACTCCGTCGTAGCACGTCGTAGTCACCTTAGAGCATTCTCAACTAGAGGGAATGAACTGTTTAGAAACCTATGTGATGAGGTGTTTACATTTGGAACGCTGTTCGTACGCTTTATACATGGCTTTATCGGTATTTATGTGGTATGTAGGCAACCATACTATCATTTCAATTTTTTCATTCATTCAAATAATGAGTTCTTGTATAAAATAGGCATAAAAATATGGGATTTTCCAACAATTTAATATAAAA
>JARJDT010005863.1:0-22451 GCA_030264655.1 Leptusa sp. GC000079
TGCATGATTCAATTATGTGACACGTTCTACTTCCACAACTCGCATTTTATTGACTTACTTCTTAAGTTGCTTCGGCTTTTTCGCTCCCAATAGACTTATTATATCACCGTATTTTATACCGTCTTGTGTCTTGTTACTGCACTCTTGTGCGATAAGTCCTGGACTCGGGGTGTACGTTAACAGCGAGGCGAGTGAAAGTTTTGCGCGCTTTTTGATTCGTGGCGATTAATGATTATTGATTTTTCTCGCTTTGCTTAACTTTGCCATTTGCACACTTCTTATTGGTGTCTTTTTGGTAATGTAGGAAGCTTACGACACCGCAACAATGGCACTATCACTGCGCATCAACATTGTCGAGAGCAATGTCACGAAAACGATTCTATTTGATGCTTCGTCGACCGTCTTTGATGCCTGCCGTATTATCAGAGATAAGTGCGCCGAGGCGAACTTGGGCAAATGTAAGTCCTAGTTCTTGACTTCTTGGCGCTTTTTTCCCACTTTTTTTTTCTGCCGAATTTGGCTGATTTCTGGTATTGAATTGTAGCTTCCGAATACGGTTTGTTTCTGACCGCGGATGATAACAATGTCGGCTTTTGGTTGGAACCCAGTCGCAGTCTAGAGTATTACATGCTTAACAACGGCGATGTCTTGGAATACATCCGCAAGATGCGCACTTTACGTGTTAAAATGCTCGATGGTAAGCTAAACATCGGCTTCTTGAACGCGTAATTTTTGACTCATATTCGTAGATTCGGTTAAAACAATCATGGTCGACGATTCGCAAGTTGTCGCCAATTTAATGGTTGTTATCTGTGCCAAGATTGGTATTACCAATCACGATGAATATTCGCTCGTCTTCGAAGAGGAAGACAACATTGAAAGTTTAGATAATCGTAACTATGGCACGTTGACCCTAAGGCGCAAGAAGGAAGAACGCGAAAAGGACGACAAGATGGAAAAGTTGCGCAAAATGATTAAGACCGATGATGAAGTCAACTGGTTGGATCCGTCCAAGACCCTCCGCGAACAAGGCATCGATGAGACTGTCACCGTTCTTCTTCGTCGCAAATTCTTCTTTTCTGATCAAAACATAGATTCGCGTGATCCGGTCCAATTAAATCTGCTTTACGTACAGGCAAAGAACGCAATCGTTGACGGTACACATCCGGTAACTAGCGACAAAGCGTGTGAATTTGCTGGTATTCAATGCCAGATACATTTCGGCGATTATAACGAAGCTAAACACAAACCTGGACTCCTAGAGTAAGTCACAAGACAAGACAGTAATTTTAGTAATTTAAAAACTTGAAAATTCTTCAATTATTTTAGTTTGAAAGAATTCTTGCCACAATCGTTTATCAAAAAGGGTGTCGAAAAGAAAATCTTTCACGAACATCGCAATCACAACGGCCTTACTGATTTAGACGCTAAAGTTTTGTACACGAAACAAGCACGTGCCTTAAAAACCTATGGAGTTACTTTCTTCCTGGTCAAAGAAAAAATGAAGAGCAAGAACAAGCTAGTGCCGCGTCTTCTCGGCGTTACGAAAGACTCAATTCTGCGCTTGGATGAAAAAACTAAAGAGATTTTGCAAACGTGGCCGCTGACTACTGTTAAGCGATGGGGCGCGAGCTCCAGCACGTTCACGCTGGACTTTGGCGATTATGCGGATCAATACTTTTCAGTGCAAACGACTGAAGCGGAACAAATTCAGCAACTTATCGCTGGATATATTGATATCATTTTGAAGAAGAAACAAGTTAAAGATCATCTTGGTATTGACGGGGATGAAGGGTCTACTATGGTTGAAGATAGTGTGTCGCCACATAAGTAAACAATTCGAGCACTTTTTTTGGATATAAATTAATTTTTATTATATTATGTGTTTAGAGCTACAATTTTGCAACATGAAACTAGCAAGATTGGTAAAATCAACGCCGAATCTATCGCTAAACCAGCTGTAATGCGGGCAGGAACCGAAGGTAATTTATTACTTTTAAATTTCAAACAACACTTGTAAAATTCCAATATGAGTTGTTTATTTTGTGGTTTTATTTTGAAAATTTATTTATTTCAATTGGGTTAGGGATGAAACCGTATGGGTTGGGTCACATGGGAAATGCACAATTCACAACAGTTAGCGGACAAGCAAATTTGGCACATGCTGCGCCTTCGGTACGTTTTCTTGATTTTATGATTTAAGCGTTTGGGTTTTTCTTAAAATTTTCCATTCTTCTGTGTTTAACCTTAGAATTTAGTATTTTAACTAACTGAATGCATTTTGGGTTGTTTTTCATGCATTTCTTAATAAATGGAAGGAGTCGGCCGAGTAGGTACATAGCTTTCCCTAGTTTTGTACATAATTTCTTTTCTTGTTTACTTACTTCGTTTTTCCTCACTTTTTTGTAAATTATGAAAAATAAGAGCAAAATGGCGGTTACAGATCCAACAAACAAAAGTAACGACAGTTTTATCCGAACCACAACGCGCCTTAATCTCGACAATCGAAACAACCCAAACGAAAATCGAAGAATCAGTCATCGAGCTTGAAACGAAAGCGCAATTCCCCGAATTGGGCGACGACCAACACGCAAAGAAATGGAAGCAAGTCACTTTAGACACCCGCAAACAAAATGTCGGCTCGCAAATTGCCGCCATGAATGCTGCAACTGCCAAAGTACGCACTCACTTTGTCTTTAACGAAACTTTTCTCATTTTTCTAATGTATGTTAAACAAATGTATAGGTTGTTACTTTAACATCGGGTCCAAGCGACGAAATCGACCACACTGCAGTGGGCGCTGCAATAAACACAATCGGTTCAAACCTCCCTGAGATGACGAAAGATGTCCGCGTTATTGCCGCCCTCATGGACGATTCGAACATGGGCGACAAGCTCCTCGACGCCACCAGAAAGCTCGTGAACGCATTCAGCGATTTGTTGAGAGCCGCCGAACCCGAATCGAAAGAACCGCGCCAACATCTGTTGAACGCCGCGTCGCGTGTCGGCGACGCGAGCAGCCAAGTCTTAGCGACAATCGTTGACGAAACGAGGGAAAACAAAGAGGTGCAAGACATGTTGCTCTCTTTGGCGAAGATCGTCGCGCACACCACCGCTGCGCTGGTGCTTAACGCTAAAAATATCGCCGCAACATGCGAAGATCAGCAGGTTCAGAATAGAGTCATAGGTGCGGCAACACAATGCGCCCTGGCGACATCGCAATTAGTCGCGTGCGCGAAGGTTGTCGCGCCGACTATAAATTCCCCCGCGTGTCAGGAACAACTCACGACGGCTGTGCGCGAAGTTGCAAGGGCTATCGAGAACTTGGCGGCGATATGTAACGACAGCTGCACGAACGACGACCTTCTAAATAAGCTGCACGACGCTGCCGCTGAAGTCTCGAGCACTTTGAACGACTTATTAAACCATATCAAGTTGGTTGGCCAGCATAAAGCGAAGGAATCCGTGCAGGAAAGCAGTGTCGAAAAGATTTACGCGACAACTGACAAACTTACCTCCGCGTCAAACTCCAATGAGATGCTTAAACAAGCTAGGATTCTTGGAGTTGCCACCGCGCAACTCATCGAAAGCATTAAGACCGATGCTAAGCAGCAGCCTGACAATTCTGACCTGCAAAAACGTCTCCTGGCCGCTGCTAAGACTCTTGCTGACGCAACAGCACGTATGGTTGAGGCCGCACGTCAATGCGCAACTTACCCCAAGGACATTACCTATCAAGATACATTACGAGCCAGCGCTGAATATCTACGAGATGTTACTACTGTCGCTACATCAACCCCGGCACTCCGAGCTAAACTCGTGGAACGCGTTAATCATTGTGCACGACGCGCGGTTTCCACCGCCACGCAATGCATACAAGTCGCGCAAGCGAGCCACGCCTCTAATTCGAACCAAACAACGCAGGAACAACTAATGACCGACGCGCAAGATTTAGCCGAGACAATTCCACCCCTAGTGGATTCCATTAAGGGCTCGACGGAAGATCCGCAAGATACGAACAGTCAAGTAGAGCTGATGTACGTCGCCGAGGTGTTCCTGCATCCGGCGACGAACTTCGTGCAGTCGTCCCGCGCCGTAATCCCAACGCTGAGCAGCATGCAAGTATCGCAGCAATTAAGCAGCACCACCCAGCAATTCGACTCCGATATCATCGAATTGCGTTCGGCGATGAGTCGGGCGCAACCCGTCTGCCAAGGTCTCGGGCTTAATGCGGCCTCGCAGATTATCGACGATCTTAGAGACGAATTGCGCGAGTTTGAGCGGGCGCTGGAAAGCTACGCGATTAAGCCGCTGCCGGGCGATAGCACCGAGAAAGGCGCATCGAAATTAGTCGCCAGTGTTAAGCTGGTTAATCAAAGCGTGGCGCAATTGCTCACGGCGACCTCCCAAGGGAACGAAGCGTACACGGCGCAAGCGGCGCGAGACACCGCGCAGAACCTGCGTACTTTAACAGGGGCCGTCCGCATGGTGGCGGTTACTATCGACGATAAAGACGCGCAGCGCGATTTGGTAAACGCCGGGCAGGAAGTCGTTGCAAATTCGGCGCTTTTAGTCGACGAGGCGCGCCGTGCCATCAGCGGCAATGAAGGTATTACTGTCAATCTGCAAAGCGCCGCGCGTGAAGTCAACAATTCACTCGAAAAAACCCTGACTTGTTTGCCCGGTCAGCGTGATGTTGACGTTGCGATCACTTGCATCAAAGAATGGTCGCATACGATCGATTCGAACAAGTTCCCCGGCACGCAGAAAAGTTACGGTGAGCTGCAAAAGGAGCTCGGCACGGCTGCCAATAACCTCAATGCGGCCAGCTCGGATGTTGTCAATACAGCGCGTCATCCTCTGCAATTGTCATCAAGCGCCAAAGATTTCAGTTCGGCGTATCACGAACTCCTGCAGGTCTCGATGGAGCTCGCCGGGCAGACGCAAGACGGAGGAACGCGCGGACATATGGTGCACTCATTGCGCACGGTTTCCACCTCGTCGAGCGAATTGTTGACTATTGCGAAACAATTCTCCGTGGATCCGAACATGCCAAACGGGAGAAATCAACTTGCCGACGCGGCGCGCTTTGTCACTGAGAGTATCAATAGCTTATTGGCGGTCTATACAAGCGCGACGCCTGGACAGGCTGAATGTGACAACGCAATGCGGAACATTCAAGCAATGAAGCCTATCTTGGAGAATCCTTCAGAACCCATCAATGAATGGTCTTACTATGAATGTTTGGACACTGTCACGGAAAGGAGCAAAGTGCTCGGGGAGGCGTTCCAAGGAATTGCTCTAGCGGCGAAAGGAGCGGATCATGACAAATTCGGACAGAATATTAAGACTGTCAGCGGGACTATTTGTTGTTTGGTTGAGGCCGCCGCGCAGGCAGCTTATCTGGTAATTATGATGTGCCACGGTAATGAAATTAGTTTTTAATTAAACTTTTAATTGCTAGGTTGGCGTTTCGGATAGTTCATCAGTGGCCGGACGTCCAGGTTTAGTAGATCAGTCGCAGTTTGCGCGTGCTTCACAAGCGATTCACAAGGGATGCGCGACACTAACATCTTTCTCGAGCAAGCAGCAAGAGGTTTTGTCAGCGGCTACTGTAATAGCCAGACATACGAGTGCTTTGTGTAATGCTTGCCGCACGGCTAGTCCGAAAACTACTAATCCAGTCGCTAAGCGCCGTTTTGTACAAAGCGCGCGCGACGTTGCGAACTGCACGGCTGACTTGGTCAAAGCTATTAAAGCGATTGATAGTAATTATTCGGAGGAGAGTAGACGTTATTGTGCTGAAGCTACCAAACCACTACTCGGTAATCTTCACTTTTACTCTGATTTTACTAGCTTTTAATTTCACTAATTTACTTTGAGACTTTCTTAGTTTTGTTGTTTCAAGGTAAGGTTTTAACTAAAATGTTGTTTACAGAGGCCGTTGATAGTCTATGCGTTTATGCAAACTCCAATGAGTTTGTGAGCCTTCCAGCGAAGATATCTTCCCAAGCGCGACTCACCCAAGAACCTGTGTTGAATGCCGGACGCCGATTGATCGACACTTCATGTTCTGTGATTAACACCTCAAAGAACTTGGTCCTCATGTCTAAAGACCCCAATACATGGCAACAATTCGCAACGAATTCGAAAGGTTTCTCAGATTCGATGATCAAACTCGCGTCGAGTATCCGCGACAAAGCGCCTGGACAAGCCGATTGCGATAAAGCCGAGCAAGTCCTCAGCCAACATTTACGCTGCATTGATACAGCGTACATGGATATATGTTCGCAAACTTTGCAACCCAAACGGGGAATCACCTTACCGGCGTATAACCAACAAGTTGGCCGCTCGGCAGCTGAACTCGCCGATGTTGTCGATGGGATTCGTAATGCCGCTAAATTTGAAGCGGAACACTTGGGTCACGGGATTAATCAAATGGTCCAGTACTTTGAGCCCTTGGTACAGGGCGGTATTGGCGCTGCTTCCAACTTGACCAATTCAAAACAGCAAGAAATCCTGCTCAATCAACTTAAGAGCGTTACTGAGAGTGCATTGCAAGTCGTCTATGCATCGAAAGATTGCGGTGGGAATCCCAAAGCGGTCAATTTGCACCCTGAAGTTGATGAAGCTGTAAGTGTCATGAAGGAATGCTTGAGCGAACTGGGCGCTAATGTCGAAACATTGTCCACGCAAAGCGGTATTGTTCAAGGAGTGGTCGAGAACATTTCGAAATCGATGAGTAAACTAAGCGATAATCGCGCTTCATTGATCCTTTCGGATGCGGACACTTCCTATGTTGATTTCCAAACGAGAATGGTTGCCTGCTCTAAGGACATTGCTAAGATTGCTGGCGAAATGTCCACTAAAGCTGCAACAGACCCACAACGCTTGGGCCAGTTGTCCATTGACATGCAACACAAATACAGCCAACTGGCCAATGATAGCATTGGCGCTGCAGCAGCGTCCACAAACATTGAAGTGTCTATGAAACTGCGCGAAGTCGTTCAAGCTTTAGGCGTCGCCTGCATTGAATTGGCGCGCTGTGGGGGCGAATGTCAAGTGCGCGCGGACGCGATGGCCCTACGGGATATCGGCGACTCTGCAAGAAATGTCTCCGAGAAAGTGGCTCGAGTTCTGGCCACGTTACAATCAGGTTCACGCGGAACGCAAGCTTGCATCAATGCGGCGTCGACAGTCTCTGGCATTATCGGCGATTTGGATACAACTATTATGTTCGCCACTGCTGGTAACCTTAATCCGGAAAACGAAGGCGAATCGTTTGCGGACCATCGCGAAAACATTTTGAAGACTGCCAAGGCCTTGGTTGAGGATACCAAGACACTCGTTGCTGGGGCCGCTTCCAGTCAGGAACAACTTGCCGTCGCTGCCCAGAACGCCGTAACTACAATCGGTAACTTAATCTCAGCTTTCTTTAAAAGATTTTTTGTTAAAATTGTACTTTTGGGGTTTCTATAGTTCAATTGGCGGAAGTAGTCAAGTTTGGTGCGGCCAGCTTAGGCGTCGATAATCCGGACTCCCAGGTGATGCTGATTAATGCAGTCAAAGATGTGGCAAGTGCCTTGGGCGACTTGATTCAAGCAACCAAAGCAGCAAGTGGCAAACCAGTCAACGATCCCGCAATGTCGCATCTTAAAGACAGCGCTAAGGTACGTGCCTTCAAGTAATTGCTAACTATTAACGTTTAACTTCACTGACGAGGTGATTAATTCTGGGTTTGGTGGGTTTTGGGATTGTAATTGGTGTGGACTTTAAATGATTAACTAACTAAATCTCTTTTCATACAAGAACTGAAAAAAGCAAAGAAATTATCTTGGACATTATTAAAACATGTGTTATCATTTAAAGTCCACTTTCTACGAAATTATTGTGATATACCTGTCGTAAGGGCAAAAAACAACAAAGCAAAAAATGATTGGCGATTGTGTTCAAATGTGGAAAAATGCGAGCGGTTTGTAACACATGTTTTAATTGGCCTGGCAGGTACCGGATTCGGATACCGATTGGTGGATCTCTGACCAAGAGGAAGAATTGCTGCGTATATTAAGCGACAGCTGCGAAAACATTAATGCCGATTTACAAACTGACATCTCACAGTGTTTAATCGCTACTACTTAAGCAAATTGCGCGTTCATGGTCGATAATCTCAATACATATTTGCATATTCTTATCAATCATATCAATCAATATCTTATTTCTATTTAATATTTTTTTTAACTACTTGTACTCGTCTATTATGCATATCATTATCCTCCATTTATATTTATTTATATTCATTCTTACAGTCTTATAAATCGATAATATATTTTTGTGTGCCCTGAATATCATCAAATTATTTTCTCCCCAAAAATGTCTTAATTTCACAAAAATATCTTATTTGGTATGTATTGGTGTATTGTCCGGCTGTTTTAATCCTTGAGTGTGGCTATCTAATCCTAATTGCAAGGCTTGCTAAAATATACATAAAAACGAGTTTAATAAAATTTATAAAATAATTTCTGAAAAGTATTTTCATATTGGAATAACAATAAACAGTATAGATGTATTTAAATATATCTATTTTCTTTTTAGCAAGCCCTGCGTAATTGTAACACATTGTTCAAAATGTTCAATGAAACTACTTGAAATTAACAGCAATTCTTTCGCTAAATTGGAGCATTTGTTATTTATAGTTGAATAAAAGCATGTGTGTTGCAACATTGTATATCTTGGAAAAACGCAACTAATAATATTTTTGTACTATATTGGCAGGTAATGGTAACTAATGTAACATCATTATTGAAGACTGTCAAAGCTGTAGAAGATGAGCATACACGCGGAACACGCGCATTGGAAGCGACAGTCGAAGCAATTGGGCAAGAAATGCGCACATTACGCACAACTGACGGATGCAAGCCGAACGTAACCCCCGAAGACATAATAAGAATAACCAAAGAAATCACCAGAGCAACGGGCAAGTCTGTTTCCGCCGGTATAAGCAACAAACAAGACGATATTATAGCAGCGGCGAACTTTTCACGTCGCGTTATCAGCGAAATGTTGATTATAAGCAAGTCAGCTTCAACGTACTTGGCGGAAACTTTAGACTTGAAGACACGCACTTTGGAAGCGGGCGAAGATTGCGCCAAGCAGTATCGCGAACTTCTCTTGGCGATACTGCAGGGGAATTCGGCGGATGCCAAACATACATTGCCATTAATTGCCAGGCATATTGCGAAGTCTTGTACGGAATTATGTGCTATTGCTGAGTTGCTCAAGGGTTCCGATTGGGTCGACCCGCAGGACCCCACCGTCATTGCGGAAAATGAACTTCTTGGTGCGGCTGCTTCCATTGATGCTGCAGCCAAACGTCTTGCCAATCTACGTCCACGTAAAACAATCAAGGTAAGTTTTTTTACAATTTATTTGTTATACAGGGTGTTTTATTGTCTAACAAAATTTCAGGCTTCATGTGCAACGCTTCTTACTATAAGATATGTTTGATATTCTTGGTTGTCGTATTTAAGCACCCAGGAGTCAAACATATTATTATAGTGATGAGCAATAACAACAATTAACTCTAAACAACACAAGTGTGCAATATTATGTTTTTTTTATTAAAGAAAAATTGTTTATTAAGAAGTTTACGTTGCAGACGAATGAACTGGACGAAAGCATGAATTTCGACGAAATGATCCTGGAAGCAGCGAAATTGATCACAGCTGCGACTTCCTCATTGGTTAAAGCAGCCAGTGCTGCACAGAGAGAACTCATTGATAGTGGAAAAATCAGCGGCACGCCGTTAACATCCTCTGATGATGGACAATGGTCAGAAGGCCTCATCTCCGCCGCGCGCTTAGTCGCCGCAGCGACGCATTCATTGGTTGAGAGTGCTAATGCCCTGGTGCAAGGCTTAGCCAGTGAAGAAAAACTAATTTCTTCAGCGAAACAAGTTGCTAGTTCCACAGCGCAACTTCTAGTCGCTTGTAAAGTCAAAGCGGAAGGCAATACGGAAGCCACGCGCCGCCTCCAGCAAGCCGGCAACGCTGTCATAAGAAGCACTGATAATCTTGTACGTGCTGCTAGGCAAGCTATCAGCATTGAAGAGGAGCGGTCACTTGTTCTCAATAAGCGGATGGTTGGCGGTATAGCGCAGGAAATCAATGCGCGTTCAGAAGTGTTGCGTATCGAACGCGAATTGGAAGAAGCCCGAGGAAAGTTAACGGCTATACGGCAAGCTAAATATAAGTTGAAAGGTGGCGATACTTCCGGTGATGAAACCGACGGGAATATGAGTGGTTATGATGGAACGCCAATGCGGTGAGTCAAGGTGTGTGTCTTAACCCTACTAACAATGCTTTAATCTTTTAATTGTCGCTAACATTACTTACTCAAGTTGACATGTTTTGGTCGTTTATAATATGCACTTGTAGTAGTTGCACTTTATCTCTTATTCAAGGCTTGCCAAAATAGCCAGTTTTAATAGAAAATTTATAAATATACTCAAATATACTTTGAAATATAAATATTTAAAATTTAAATATTTCAAATCAATAATTTTCAAGTTTATTAATTTATTTATTTAGAAAAAATTAACATACATGTAAATACCTATAACTTAAAAAATGAAAAAAAAGAAAAGAATATATATTCATTAAAAAAAAATGATTCAAAGAGATTTTTGGCAAGTTCTGACCTTAGTTGCTTGGCATTTTCTGGCTCTGTTACCTATTGTTGTGGCGTTTGAAATAATTTACATTTACCATTAGTTGTTAGTGAGTGAGTAGTAGCACTAGCACACATAACAACTTGGCACTTTTGCACAGCTTTGATGTGACGCACGATTCTGAATTTGAGACTAAAATCACAATAAACAAGGGATTTAAAGAAGAACTCAGTAAAAAACTGAAGGTGAGTCTTATCTAAAAATATTGCATGTAGGGTGGTATGTCCTAGCCATAAATTTGGACTATTTAACGCATGATTAGCTTTAATCGGTATGTTTCCAACATGCAAGTGTTCTTATTCGAAATAATTGCAATGGTTGCAGTTACGAACGCCCAAGCAATAATCAATATCCACAACAAACCTATGAAGATGGTTATGGCTACATTCAATCTGATCGCACCAATTCACTACATAAACCGACAACGATTAACTTACTACCAGAAATAAAACCTTCACAATTCGCTAACAATTACATTAATAACACCGCAGCAGCTTTCCAACATCCACAAACTTCTTTGTATGACCACTTGAAACATGCGACACCAACTTCGCCTACATTCAGTGGCCAATCCCCATCGCAATATGTCACTTCGCCTACGTACGAAAGTGGCCCGAAGTACTCGGTGACGTCACCGACTTATGCCTCCTCGAAGTTCCCAGCCACTTCACCTAGTTACGACTCGCGGATGAGTCCAACCAAGAGTGACTTGTACAGTCACGATGGTAGCAACTTGTACGGTTCTATTGATAAAACGTACAACACTTTCGGTAAACCTATAGTTGACTACCCGATTGCACCTGAAGGTTCATACACACAATCTGAGTCAAGTACAAACACTTACAAGATCCCTGGCGGTTTCAAGACTGTTTCGAACAAATTTGAGAGCTTCCAACAGTCATCGCAACCTATGACTTATACGGCCACAGAGAAGTTTTATACGCAACAACCCAGTCCACCAGTGTTCAAGAACGGTTCTGGTTCGAATTATCAGACATCTTTCCAGCAGCAGCAGCAGCAAAGCAGTGAACTTGGAACGCAGATTTTGAGCGACGCAGATAGTTTGGAGCAACGCATGGTGAAAAAGTCCACTACGAAACATGTTACTGAGAGGAAAACTGTGCAGACAATGCGCAGCACCAAACAGGAGTCTTCTTCGAAAAGTTTTAGACTTGAATAAAATAGGTTTTTAGAGGACTTTTTTTAGAAAGTGTCCTTAATATGCTGTTATGGTGCTAATAACGCTTTTTATTTTATTGTTTATAACGCTAACCAAAAACATATGTGTATTATATTATTTGTGCCAATTTACTTATCTTTATCTTATACATATTCTGATTGTAATCATTAGATTTTGGGTCGTATTACTTTATTAAGTTTTAAATGATTTATCTTATACACATTTTAATTAAACAATTAATTGAAATTGATAAATGATATACTAGTGCCTGTATAATATTAAGAATTATAAAGCTTGTGTCAATTTTACACTTAATTAATTTACACTTTACACAAGATTTTACATTTACAATTAACATTGACTCTGTGCCTATGCGTATACATAAAGTTTGAGTATATATCTATTTCAGGAAAGTTTTCTATATATTTGTCTATTAACAAATATTAACGCCAGCCAGAAGTAATACAAATAAAGAATTAAACTAAACTATTGTTGTTTTTATTCATTTTTATTTGGTATATCTTTAAATATATTTTTGTAATAGCCTCATTGGAAATTACCATCCAATTGGGATATTGTTCAACTCAGCATATTGCTTGAGCCACTCGTAGACAGGTAAGTAGTAGTCAAGTAACGGCTTGGTCGATATGTAATCCTGGCCAGTAAGCATTTTCAACACCTGTGTCCAATGCACGCTGGCGCCCAATGACATTGCTTCCCTGAAAAACAAAGTTCCTAATCCTTTGAGCCACTTTACAACACAATAGCTACATTGTATAGGCGTAAGTCTAGGGCAGCACTTACTCGAGCAATTTGCCGCATTTTTTACACCCGTAAATGTCGCATCTGTGTAAGGGAACACGTATCTCTTCATCTTCAATCGACGTAATTGCTTCGTGCTGAAATTTGCCGAACAGCGAAATATCGCAGAGGCCTTTGAAAATTTGCATTTGCAGTATGCTGCTCAAGAAGTAACTGAAAACTGCCCAATTAGACGGAAACAATTGATACTTGACTTGATTTTCTTCAGCGAAAAATGCTCTGAGTACACACCGAACATAGGGAGTATTGTCAGGCACGTGAAACTTGCATCCGGCGTCAAAAAATGCCTCCGGGCGTTTTTCAGGTGGTTTTATCCCACGTACTTCTTCAGTCATCAACCAGTATGCTTTGTTGTAGTTTTCCTGCGGGATTTTTCCGTTGAAAATGTTCCAACGATACTCGTCAACAATCAGACCAAACGGTATTTCTGGAATTTTACTCAATGCTTGCTGAAGCAATAGGAAAATATCTATTTCAGACGAGTTCAGTTCTTCGTCCGTTAACAAATTTAATCTTTGTAAATGTTGCGGTGCCATAACTCCATGCATTATCACATCACCGATGCTTTCGTGAAATGCTGAATTTGTACCTTCCTATAAAGACAAGAAGCATAAAATAATTCGCATTAAAAGGAAAATCCTGGGGAAAATCTTTTATTTTGTTTTTTTTTCTTTACGCGAAAAACAGTCGGCTGATGCGAGTAAGCCATGTTATACTCAATGTGTCCCATTTCATGATGAATTACATATAAGTCTTCCATATTAACTTTCGCACAAAGCAGAATCCTACCAAATGAATGTCTTTTTTATCTTTATCATTACTGATGATGTTGATGTAATAAAATAAAAATTATTTCTACCTAAAATCATCGTCAGTGAACATATTTGCGGCAGTGCCGTGACACATCGACGAGTTTTCCCGCTCTTCAAAAATCGAATACTTCCAAAACTTTTGCGTCATCGGTGGAAGACCAAGCGACATATAAAAATCTTCAGCTTGCAAAGCCATTTCTTTAACAGTCCACCTCTTTTCCTTAAGACGTTCGTCTAAATGCAAACTTTTGTTCTGACTAAAGAAGAGCCCGATCAAAGCACCCCAATTCTGACCCCACATGTTTCCTTAAGTTTTACCATAAAAAATATGTTGGTTAATAATTATTATGGTACACCTCGTGTATACATCGCGTAACTACCTGTTAAGTGAATTGGAATGGGTCCCGTCGGATCAATTTTATCGCTGCCATATTTGACGAAAAGCTTGTGTCTTATAACCCCATGTAATATTTCGTATAACGGCCGCATTTCTCTATAAAACTCCTCGATTTGTTGCTCGAGGTTGGGCATTTCTAATTCATCGCGCCATAAAGCGCCCATATCTTCATAGCCATTCGCACGCGCAACAAAATTTTGACTTTCAACAACTTTGGGGAAAATCGGACGCATTGCCGACCCGATATTATCATAGAATATGTACCACAGATAAGACAATTGATCTGCATTGAAATCTTGTCGTTTCATCAAGTATTCAACGTCCGGCTCGCCCATTAAGCATTGTCCTTGAGGAGGATAATCCTCATTGCTTTGTTCAGGACGTCGCAGTTTTTCCAATGGCGTCGGTTCGGTGGAATTAAAACATATTTGTAAGTCGTACGCTGCTTGCATGTGACTCAAAACTTCCATTTCTGTTCTAATTTCCCGCGCAAAATGTATTTAATAGAAATAACGCGCTTTATACATAAAACTTACTTGGCGGATTCCTCGGTAAATTTGGGTCCTCGGCATAATAAATAGAGTTTCCTCCTTTGTATGTCCGTTAACAGTTCTTGGTTGAACTGCGTCTCGCAGACTTTATTCTTCCAAGCTAAGCGCGCTTTGGCAATCGCTCTAGTTTTTACCCTCATACTTTGATCAGCACCATAAACCATCATATCCCACGTTAATTTCGTACAAATCTGATGGAATTCGAGCAATTCGCCGTCAGTTTTATCCAGCCATTCATCAACATCTTCCCTATACTGAACTGTAAGCGAGAATATGAATGAGAAAAGAAGGAATTAGTTAGCCTTGCGGGAGCGGGAATAAGAAATCCGCCCCGCGGTCAAGATTAACTCGTAATTGAATAAGTTAAATTGCGTTTGAATTTTTTTAACAGAGATAATTGAATATTCTTTTGGAAAAATGTTTTTATTTTTTAAATCTATGGGCTGAACATACTAATATCAGATGTTGGATTTGCTCGATTACAAACAAGTAAGACGAAGAAGTAAATAAGACCGCACAGGAAAAAACCCATTTCAATTTCAAGTTGCAATTTGCCGGCAGTTTGCAAGTTATGAAATTATTTGAATTTGTATATTTAGAGCACTCCGGACATTATTACTTCCCGACGCGCCGAGACCGACTGGAAACCGTTTAGTTAGCTTTTCCGCTTTTATACCACCTTTTAGTCCTGTGAGCCACCGGTTGGCATAGCAAATCAACACCTGTGAATAGTTGTTCTGTTTATCACGTTTCTGCGTTCAATTTATCCATATTTAATATTTGCATGCGGCGGCATTTCCGCTTGTATAAAGAATGCCATATGCCACCAGTAGTAACAATTTAATTAACGTACTTAATTGAATGAATTTATCTGCTTTTTCAGACATATGAGATTTTTTCTCTCGATAAAATGCATTTTTGAATATCTTTTTCAGAAAGTGATTTTATTTTTAATCACTTTAAATTTCCAAATGCATTTACAGAGTTTATACAAACGGACGCATATAAATTTAAGGATGTTGGAATGTGGGAATAGATTCCTTTCATCAAAGGAACAAATTCTCATTATTATTAATCCCGGTATGCACGGAGCCAATCAATAAAATGCAGTATTTTAGTTTAGATAATACATATAAATATCATATCAGGCAAAATATTTTTAGAATTTGCTATTAAATAACAAAGTCATTCATAAACCTATAATACTCCATTGTTTCATTAATAATATAATTTAAGAATAAAAATTAAGAAGCTTGCATCCTGATTAATCTATTATGCAAATAAAAATACTTAAGTTAAAATGAATATAAAATCAGTTTATAATTCAATAGTTCGTGAATAGAATTTCGACTAGCAGTCGAAGTAAAAGATCGTCGATTTTTCTCTCGGTAGACGCGTCGTACTTTATTGGTTTCAGCATCTATTCGTCCCTTTGTTTTCATTAGTAGAAAAGCCTGGCATTGCATGTGCGGGGGTGGAAGTCCCGTTGCGAAAGCTTCATTTTCACCTGAGGCACGCACGCAGCGCCAATATAGGTACTGTCGCACGACATCAAAGCATAGCGAAACAATCCTGCAAGTGGCATTTTAACATTAAGACTTTTCTTCGCTTTACATAAATCGCAAGAAAGTAGAACATTGCTCCGTAGTTTCATCAGCAGGATTTTTGAATGAAATGTTTTCTGAATGCGTTGCATGGAAAAAGTTGACGGCATGTATAGTAATAATAGTAATCGATATGCGCAATCGAAGCGGAACGAAAGTGGAAATCAGATTCGCTCCGTTTGTTATGTGACGAAGGAATGACGAGAAACAATTGCGGCAGCGAGCTTTTTCAATTAACACATAAGTTAATTAGATCTAGACATCTAGCTAGCGTCAATCGGATTTCATTCAACAAATGCTGCAAACAAACTTTGACAGTGATTAAACAGACGTTTTAATATACATCAATTTACTTATTTGCCGTTTTTATTAAAAAAACGATTTATATTCAGAGATTTTACCAAGGAATACAGACTTTTTATTTGGTCTCATTATAATAGAAAAATTTCCTATATTGCGTTAATAATGACAATTAGCCTGTCTTCAGCATATATTGTCAGATGCGTTTGCATGTAAATTGGTAAGTTTTGCGCAAACAAGCAAAATGGATAGATAAATGTACAAATATAATAATTATTCTAGCATTTATGCGTTGATGCTAATTCTGTCGTACCCTCTATCCGTCAATAACACATGCAGCGAAGAAAAAGTGGTAGCGAAACGCGCAATCGACTTTGACGAACTATCGGACTTTGTGGACATAATCGAACCGCCGAAAGAGGACATCGACATCAGAAATTCCATAACGAAAGTACAAAACTTAGAAATCGACTTGCCGGACAACATCAAACAGGAGTTGACGACGCCTTGCGTTCGAGGCATTTATGACGATGATGTGGGAAACTATAAAATTAAAAGTTCCGCGGACACCGAACCGCCAGACACGTTGACCACTTCCAATTCACCGGCGGAAGTCAATAAAATCCTTAATTTTCGAATGAGACAATTGAAACATCCGCGATTTCGAAGGGATAAACGTTTGACACCGCAAGTTAGAAAACGCTTTATCAATTTTCCGCTTGGTGGCGGACATGCAAACTCATATTTGGGGCATTTAGCGGACGCAACAAACGACATTCATTTAAAAATGCAAAATTACGCTGCTACCATGATGGTCGTGGTGTCAACCGTCAAGAGTACACCTTTTTCGGAACTACCAGATGTCTCGGGTAAAATTATGGAAGTGAAAACTTTGGAACCGCACCCCAAGCGTGGGCACACTCAAATGTCCACTACACTTAAAACGGAACCGGCAAAATTTACCGACTCGCCTTCGTTCGAAACAGTCATAGATAACCGATTACTGCGTACGTTCAAAAACTTTGTAGATGTTCCTGCTTTAGGTGGCACGGAACATTTGGTACCTAGCACGAAATCTGCATCAACAAAGTTGTCCAATGAAAAAACGCCCGGCGACATAAAAACATCAACACAGATCGTCAAAAAGGAAGTAACCAAGGAGGTCAAAATATCAACTTCTCATACAAGTCAGACTCACGCAATTCCAACACGAGAAACGCCACTCCCTAAACCGAACCGCGCCGAGGATGATTATCCCTTATTGGGAGCTGATGGATTTTATGCAAGTTTGGAGGATGTCAAACGGCGGAAGCGAAGTCATGTCAGTAAACGAGATTTAGGGGTGCAGTTTAGCAACAATGGTCTGGGTATGGAAAAAAGTACCATAGGCAAAATGCTCAAAGGAACCACTTCTAACATAAAAGAAAATCGTCCTCATGAATCAGAAGGTGGCCACAAACAAGTCACACCACTAGTTCACATGTCTACAACTCATCATGATGGTACCACGTCGTCTTCGTCAAAAGGCACTAGTGCCACTGGTGGCGGCAACAAAATCATCCTAACACACACTTTTGATAAGAGTACTCCATCTTCGACAACAATGAAACCTTACGACCCAACACTTCCGTCCACTAAATTTACAAGAAAGTTTTACCAATTAAACAGTGTCTACAAATCAAGTTCCGATAATGTTGGGTCTACTACTCCTTCATCTACAGCAAATGCCAATCCTTTCCACTGGGAGAATGATATTGTTAAAGAACTGAATATGAAGTACAAAAAAGAAGTATTGGCAACAAAAGTGCCCCTGATTGAACTTCCCAAACGTGAAGACAGTACAACACTTGCTACTTCTACGGCTGAGACAACTGTTGCTGGTACCACTACAACTTCAGAATCACCATCTTCGTCAACTTTAGAATCTTCGTCAGCGTCAACTGCAGAATCTTCGTCAGCTTCAACTGCAGAATCTTCGTCAGCTTCAACATCGGTAAGTTCTATTGCAACCACTGTCAGTGCAAGCAGTGAAAGTAGTGCAAGCGATACATCAACTGCGCCAAGTCAGGCAACAACTGCGGGCGAATCCACCACAGCAAATGCTGAAACTACCGTTTCCGGTGGGACAAGTACCAATGGTACCGCAACAACAAAAGCTTCTAGTACTACGGATGCAGGTCCACAATATGAAATCCACTTAAAGAACGGCAAATCAACCAAACTTCCCATTTGTCATGGCAAACAATGCGAAAAATTGTATCAAGGATTCAAAGTTTATAACGATTCAGCCGGTGATTGCAATCGGGAGTTTGACGATGATCAAGGCCAAGGTGGTTATAATATTATCAGCAATGAGAATAACCAAGATGGCCCTTCAACCACCCAAAGAGCGCATACTTGCCCTGATTCTGCCGCTACCACTACACCCGCTCCCCTAAAGGTAAGCAAGTTTTTTTATTGTTTGCGAATTAATGCTAGGTATCAGAAAGTTAATAACGAGGTTTTTGATTAGATTTTGAAATGATTTGTTCGTTTTTGAATACGATTGATCCTTATAGGGTAGTGCAAAGTCTACAAAGAGTTACAAAGTGTGCGATCCATCCGATGAAGAAGAGGAGTCATGCGATTTGACTGGTTTAAGTGATAGGAAAGAAAACACCGATGATAAAATATGCAAGACAAAGGGCAAAAAGAAGAAGGAAAAGGAAAGAAAAAAGAAACCAAAGGGCAAACGACAGGTCAGTAGTATTAGTGGGCATTTGCCGACATATCAACCGGCACCGACAATAATGTATTCGGAATCGCAGCAAAAAACTGCTTTTGTTCCGACACCTCAACCGCAACAATTTCCGATCTCTATTCAAAGCCAAGGAGTGCCGAGTGCGGGTCCTTTAACTTTACAACCACCCATTAGCCCTTATCCATCTTTAGCACCAACACCACTAACCGCCACACCAAGCGATCGTGTTTTTAAGAAATCGGTCGATAAGAACACGATAGTATCGGTGATCGAAAATCTCAAAGTTGTCGATCAAAAGTTAGCCGAAGCTGTAGATCCGCTACATTCAGCACAAGAACTTTTAGATGCGGCAACGCGTTGTGACGTTTCCACAACCGAAACATCGTCGTGTCAGGGTGGTGGTAACTTGATCAGTGATTTCAGTGAATCCGAAAAAGCAGCACTCCAACGACTTGCGTTAAAAATTATGGCCAGTCAACAGACAAAATTAAAACGCGCTGATGTTAATGCAACTATAGGTAACTCCTTTCCACAGGTTGCCATCACCATCTCGCCGGAGCAGATGGAAGCAGTCGTCGCGAAACGCGGGATACACAAACTAGGCACACCACAACACACTGCGCCTACACTCAACGTTGATGATTACGATTACGCCGATGAAGATCGCCTCAGTCGGTTGCAACGAGATCTTTCAATGGCGAACCAATTAGAATCCCTTGTTGCGCACGAGATCGGTGAACGTGATAAACGCAATATGCTTTCTCGCCACTTCCACAAACAAGCACCTTTGCGTAAAACGCATGTGATTAGTGACGCGTCGGATCAGAACTACGATGAGTTTGGCGGACAGAACTTTAAGAATTTCCTCTACGACAGCACAACACCAGAAATTGGGAATGTTGCACGCTCGCAGCCTAATTTACGCACAAAAAATCGCGTTGATTATGACGCTTATGATAAGCCACAGACGAAGAAGACTAAACAACGTACCATTTGGCGGAAACTGTTTGGTCTGAAGGGAAATCGAAATAGCCCATCAGACCGTTTTTTAGATCAAGATATCCTAAATTCTCAGTACATCAACAGGAAGAAAAAGAGCCACAAGCATCATCATTGAATGAGCTTCGAGTGGCACGCAATACGCGTTCGATTCATTACAATCCGTTCGTGATAATGCGCAATCGTAATAATCGTTACAAAAAGTGGAGGGCAAAGAAACATAGATCTAAACGTAATTTTATCGATAACTTAATCAAAAGAACAACGGAGGGGGAGAGTGAAGATTATGATTATCCAACTGATGATCCGAATGAAACGTGGACAATTAATCTTCGAGGAAGAGGTAAAGCAACTACTACATTTATTGGTATACCAGGGGATGAAGGCAACAAGAATGCTAACGACGAAGATATGAAGATAATCGCTGAGAATATAGCAGCAACATCATCAACCAACAAGATTAGTGCTAGTAGTGAATATACACAATCAAATTGGTTAGGTTCAGGTTTAGGTGGTGTTGGTGGTGGTGGAGGGGCAGGGTTAGCAAATACATTTGAGTTTACGACATCGTCCCATTCGTCACCGGAACAAGACACATTTAGTTTCTTCGTGGCACCCGGAACAACAACTTCTAAAGCGGACTTAGTTGATCAATCATTGTCGTTCAAACCTTACACTTCGGTTGATCAACAAATGGCGTTGACTTCCCCTCCTTTTGGTTTGCTCAATTACAACCCGACTGCATTCACTGAACCTTCACTTGTTTTGACATCAAGTGCTAGTGCTCGGCCCATTAACTTGCCCACCACCCTAAACGTTAACACCAAATTTGGTATTGGCGACACCAACCCTGATAATGGTCCTAAAGTCTTCAGTACTAGCAATACAGATCTAACTATTCCGAGTACGCAACTCATTACTTCCACTGAAGCCACTACTATTGCTGAAACATCGGAAACAACTTTATTGACTTCAATTCCAACCACTATTATGTCTGAAACGGATACAATATTTGCATCTGTTGCTCCAGAGACAACTTTCCTTTCAACTTTGACAAGTGTGGCTTCAACAATGCAAACTAGTCCAATATTTACTATTGCAACATATGCTCAACCGTCTGCTCCTTCAGATGACAAAGACTTTCAAGCAAAACTTGCCGAAAATAAACAATTCCTTCAAGAAAAGTACAATCACACCAGTAATATTAGTGAACAACATTTGGCGACAATCTTAACACCTGCGATAACCCAAGAACAGATGTCTTCATTAATCGAATCACAAACACAGGCATCGTTGATGTTTACTACGAAAATTAAACCAACCCCTCCTGATGTATTAAAACCTGAAGTAAGCAGTGGTTCAATGACACCTGTAGATCAAATCAAGTTTACGGAAACAACCATCTCAAGCAAATCTGATAGCAATGCTACAACACCTTCGAAGCAAAAACAGAAAGAAAACGAGAAACATTTTCCCACTGATGAGTATGGCAGATTGGAGACTATTGTTCTCATCACTGATAAAACAATTTTGTTTAAAAAAGAAACAGTGCCTTCAAGAAATGACATGGAAGAAGATGAATTACATGGTAAACTAATTCCTGGATTTTTAAACCGAGGAGCATTAGAAGATGACGATGATGAGGATGAAGAATCCAAAAAACGAATCATTTCTCGGATCTCATCTACCCCAATACCTATAAACGTATCCGCAACCACTTCAAAATATCTCCAACAGTCCAATGTGGAAATTAGTGGAGATCTTTACAAATTTGATTCTTCGACCTACCCTGGGGAACCAATATCATCTGCGATGACGAATACCGAAGAAGCAACAAATTCCCAGCCAGGAGAAGCAAGTACACATAAAAAGTCAAAATTTGTTTGGATGTTTGGAAAGAAAGCAAAAACTACGTTATCATTAGGGGATGAAGCATTGCCGGTGACTGAAGAAAATTGGAACACTTCACCTGAGTTGTCTTCAAGTTTGGTATATGAAGAAACGGCTGATATTATTGATGGTGCCCAACTCAAACTTCTTCTGCCTAGTTCTAGTAGTATAGCTACGGAGGAAACTCCGGCGGAAACATTCAAGGATGTCCCTATAAGTCCTATAACTAGTCCGATAATTCTGCCTAATAAGGAGACAGGTGTTTCGGAAGTGTATTCGGGAACAGAATCTGTTGAAACTACCACAACAAAAAGTTCGTTCCTTATCTCTTCAATTACGTCTGAAGCTAATGCAACTTCTTCCGGTCAAATCGTACATGATGTTGGTTTTAGTACTAGTAGTAGTAGCAGTGTGCCCAATGCAACAATAC